>VCCN01004638.1:10844737-10858619 GCA_006491835.1 Architeuthis dux
TATAAGTAGCATTGTATCTGAAGCCAAGTAAATAATGTTTATGACTGTGTATAAATGTACACATACACACAAGATATAATATACAGAACAAAAGCTGGTTTTGTTTACTATATTCCTATTGTAATAAGCAATAGGGATTATAACATTTGTTTGCCAATTAAATGGCCATTTATAAAATTTTAAACAAAATATAAATTTGAAGCAGTACACTGGAATGTAATCTAGCTATCATAGAACATCAATAAAATATATAACTTGTGAATTGAATATGCAAATTATTAAATTCATAAATTACATATTTATTAAAATGATTGCGATTCAAAACAGTACATCAATTTCATTCATTAAAAATAATTAATTTTTTTTTCTTTTAAAATGGTGAAGGGGGAGGTAATACAACATTTAATAGACTAGTGAAGCGATACAACTTGGAGACATGCTACTGTTTACGTGGCTATTAAATAAATACTTGCATAAAAAAGAATTTAAAAAAAAAAAAAGAACCAATGATGGTAACTTGAATAATCCAAGTTTCGATGTAGGCAGACATGTGACAAGCATTTTATATTGATGAAAACATTACACAACACAAACTCACAGCATGTATATCCTATTTCAATCACGCGAACACATGTGCATTGATAGAATAGAATAAGATATACTTACATAGGCTTGGCCTCATGTCCATCTGGATGAAATAATGTTACAGTAGCAATTATACAACCATGGGTAACTGTAAGAGAAGAAATGGAATGGTTAGATGACAAAGGGTGGCATCACAAGTGGCTGGGAAGCAAACGTGATTTCCTCTCTTGGCACTACCAACTGACTGTTGTGTATGTGTTTGTTTAGATTAGATGGGGGACCCCCAACATGAAGTGGGTGGGAGATTGGTGCTGCTATTAGTAATGTGTGTATGCAGTCAAATGCTACTGAGTCAGCATACTAGTGGGAAAAACTAACATAAGCAATGTGAAAAGATATGGTTAAAAAAAAGTCAGTAAGCTGGTAAATCAGGACAACATTTGCTATTTTCAAACTCCTACTCACAATAGGAAGTCTCAAAAGACAGCCGTTTCACAGGACTTATAAAAATAAAAACATGCAGAACAGGATTCTGGTTTGTGAAGGGATGACCCTGTGTTGACTAACATATGAAGAAATAACCCGTCACACAAGAAAGATGTGTGAAAATACCTGTTTGTTAGGAGGGAGAGGTAGGTTTGAACCATACTAAAAAGGTAGCTGGTATATGTAGATAAGATTAGAAAAAGAAAAAAAATTAAAACAAGATATTTCATTTATTCAAGCAGAAATATTAAAAGCAATAGCCAAAACTCCAGGTGACTATTTACACCTTACAATAACAAAGATATGAAGTTTGTCCATCGGTAAACTGTTGAATTTTAATCAAATCAATTTTCACGGAAAATACATAATTTATTTCAAAATTATCAAAAAGTTTAAATAGATCAAAAGCAGATATAACAATTTGTCGAATCAAGTTTACATCAGGCACACTGAAAATTGTTGAATCGAAAAGGAACATATTTTGCCCAGACAATGGATTTGTTTGAAGTTACTTACATTCAATAAAAAATAGATTTTTTTTTTTTTTTTTTTTAAAACTAACAAATTTTCAAAGTTACTAAGATACTTTCTCCCGGAAAAATAAAAAGTTTTTGTGCTTTCAATTCAACATTCTTTTACTATTTTTTTTATTACGCTAAGATGACAGTTGCTGATTGACTGTAAAATTTATACTCTAATAATTGCTATAAAACCCAAAACCTAGTTTTACGAAGAATAGTTGGATTGAAAGCACAAAAAATACTTTTTTATCGAATGTAAGTAACTTTGAATAAATCAGGTGTCAAGGCAAAATGTGTCCCTTTTCAATTTCAACAATTTACAGGGTGCCTGATGTAAACTTGATCCCAATTCTCTTATGCAGGTTTTACAAGTATTATTTTTTAAAAATCTTCATACTATTGAATCAAATCTAACTTTTTCACCAAGATGAATTGGGAGAGGGGGGGGGGACTCACAGTAACCATCCATAAAGTCTTAACTAAATTAATAGTATTAATCTTCTAGTTTATTTGACTTGATTTAATGCCACTTGAACTGCTTTCGTCTAGACTCCTTAAATCTTACCCTTTCTGGCTTTACAAGGGGTTTTGTATATGACCACGCCTTGCACATGTAAGAAGAGTACTTTGCAAAATTGACCTTCATCCCTATGACTAATGTACAGCAGGAAAAAATATCCTCTTGACCATAACTCTAAGTATCATGGTCACTTTTACTCATTAAATACTCAGTTCTTGCTTCTGAAAATTCTGAAGTTTTTGCATCCCTCCAAATTTTTTAATATACAATTTAAGTAGAACTAGCTGAAAACCCAACCTACAGGCAGAACTTTCAGTTAGATGTCTACTGTATATGGTTAAACAATAAGATGAAGATTCGTTTTAGCCTAACTGATGGATACCAGGTTAGGGTCCAGTTTCGCATTATACTTACATTGTAAATTGAACCCCCTCACTAAAAACTTTTAAAGTTTTGGAATTTTCAAAAACTTATATGCTAAAAACATGCTCCAGGGTCTCATTAGTAACCACAGAAAATTTGGCAGCCATAGCTCTAGCCATCTTTTAGTTATGCGATGACGGACAGACATTTGGTGTGTTATAGTAAGAGGATAATTTGATTTTTCGGATTATGAAAACAAACTGAGAATTGTTCTATCCAGTTTACTTTTCCTCATTACTTAAAAATTCAATAAAGTTTAACCACTTATAAATGGCTCACAAATAAATATATAGATAGAAATTTTACTTGAGGGGGAAAAAAATAAAAATAAAAACAAGTCCGAAATGAATCTTTATTATTATTGGATGAAGTATTGTAACATACGACTTTTTATTAAATTTGACTAGTTGTATAAAAACAACTAAAATTAGGATGAAGATAAAAACTAGTCAAATTTAATAAAAAGTATTAAGTCCCAAATGGTTTTGTTTTTAATTCTCATAAAAAGTGTTCAGATAAAACACACATCTTATCTATTGGTCTCCTTTTCTATCTTAACAATTTTAAATGGCTTCAACAAAAATGCTAATTAACTTTCTTTCAATTAGATTAATTCCGGAACAGAGTGTCACAATTTCCTCATTGGCTTAATTGTTAATGATGTCTATCAAAGATATCAGAGAGAGAAAAGAGAAAAATATCCCAGACAGAAAGTAGCGGGTGGTGGAGACAACATTTGATTTATAGTTAAGCGGAAAGGATGAAAGATTTATTCAAGCACACCTACACTATTTTTTTTTAAAGAAATTCCCATTTTACAGTCTTCTGAAACTGGAAAATCTACTATTTTACTACTTCTAATTAAAATTGATTTGAAAAGAAGAAAAAAAAGTCGTCGTCGTCTTTTGTTGTCAACTGCTATTATTTACCATTAACAAAGAAGATGGTATGTTTTGCTTGAAAGAAAAGAAACCAAACATCCTTCTAAAAGATTGCCAAGTCAGCAGGCATTAGTGGAAAAACAAATCTCCACAGCATCAAATATTAAATTGTGGGTGTTAAAAAGCATTCTAATAAAAGGCCAACAAGCTGCCAGAGTCCTTGAACGAAAAAGTTGAAATAAAATTTCCACCCTTTGTGCAGAAGCTACTTAAAATGTTAACCCAAAGAGTATTAACACAATGCTGGACAATTAACAACAATCATGGGCAGCAGACTAAGCCATAATTACTAGCAACAGGCATCATCAATTTTTTTCTTCAAGCATTACAATGGAGAACACTTCTCATTTTTCAAAGGTTATTTCCAAGAGTATAGAATATAAAATAAGAGAACAAAGTGGTAAATGGTAAACAAATTTTTAAATATATAAGGTCTGTCTAGAAAGTATCAGTCATTTAATATTAATTAAAAAATTTTTTTAAAAGTCTACTTAGGGCAATGGGGCCCTAGTTCCTTCAAAGTACTCCCCTTGGGATCTCACACACTTATCCCAGCTGTGCTTCAACTTTTCAAAACGGCTTGCAAAGTCATCATTCAGGATTGCCATTAGCTGTCACATCGCATTCTCCTTAATCTCGTCCATGGTCTGAAATCTCAATTTCTCTTACAAAGTCACCGGGAGCCAAATCTCGGCTGTGGGGGATTCACAGACCTGAGTGATACAATGTTTTGCCAAAAACTCCTGCATGAGACGTGAAGAAAGAGCATGATCGGTCATTGTGAATGCGACTGTCACACAATTCACAAGCTCACTCCATGGCATCTCACTCCTGACTGAGTAACCTCAAGGGAGAGTGTAACAAGTAACAACAAGGCAGCACTGTTGTTTCTTGAGATATCCAAAATGTCTTGCATTACAAGCAACATCAATTAAGATGAAGGTAAATAGTAGCAAAAAATTAATAATAATGATTTACAATACTTCATCTAATAAAATAAATAGAAATAAAATTACATTAGGATTTTACACTTTGTTGCAAACAGGCAATAAGTTGGCATTTAGTTCAGTCCGTTCTGTCTATCAGTGTCTCATACAGGAAATATGAACTTTCAACGGTGCCTCTATCTTTTAGAGTCAAGTATGCAAAGAATGGAGAATATCAACTCTTGTGAATAAGTCTCTCAAAACAGTGTTGCATTTCACAAGTTCTGTCAGGCTTAAGCTGTGGCCACTAATTCTCACCTACTTTTAATGCTTTATAAAGACTATTACATGCTTGTTATAGTTATTTACTAAACTAGGCTTAGTTTTGGCACAAGACCACAAGTATGGGGCACTCAATGAGGATTGAACTCACTACTCCTTAGAAATGATCTTTGAGACCAGCTTGCTAACAATTAATCCATGACGAGGTGCCCAGTATGCTCGTTATCAACAAGAGAGCACTATTTTTAGTGTATAGAAATATAAGGAGTTTCTCTAGACATATGTTACCTTGTGCATCTTCAAGTGCATTGTTGGTTGCTTTGGAGTTCTTTGTAATTTTGGTGACAGCTACGAGACCCAAGAGAGACAAAATAATGTCTTGTCAAACAGAACAATGGGCAAAGCGAAGAGGGAGAAATAGACACTACACACCTGGTGAAATAGAGATGCATCTTTGTTGGACCAATGTCAAGACACCCGACTCTGCGTGTCCGGATCCATGACATTGTGTAATGAAACCGTGGTTTCCTTTCATTCTGCATCTCTAAGGAGGTGTGAAGCGAAGAAGCTATGGTTGTGAAGAGAGAAGAGCATGCCAAGCCAAGACACCCATTCTAGGATGCATACAACAAGAGCCATGTGTACAAACAAATAACATAGTTTTCTTCTCACTTTCTGCATCTGGGATCCTGGTTCCATAAAGACGTAGACAACTTTGCAAGAGTTCTGCAGGTTTTCCAAACTTCTAAAGTTAAATTGGTAGGCCAGAAATATGCTCACACCTTATGCACCGCTACTACCACTGACTAAGACTTTTTAGTCTTTCTCAGACTGTCAGCCATTAGCCACCACCCCCAAACACACACTCTTTGCCAAGTTCCGGCTGAGCCACAAAATCCCCCCTCACCAGCTACGTCTGAGATGCTAGCCTAGCTTCTATTTATCACAAACTTGCCCTCATTGTTTTGTCAGATGTAATTAAAAAGACATATCAAAACTGATCATTCTCCTCATGTCTAGTAAATGAAGTTGGTCAACAATAATTAACTCAGGAGAAAGATATGTGTTTGACTATTCAAAGTTAGACATAAGGCTGCATTTAGTGAGCCAAGGACCAAAGATTTTTAAAGGCAATATACTAAACACAGTATATAAATAATAACTAAAATAAATAATCACCCAGAAGAAGAAAAATTAAATCAAATGATTCCATGACCTAGTAGATCAGGGTAGCATACCATGACCTAGTAGATCAGGGTAGCATACTAGGTCCTTCATGGCATTTCTTGGGACAATGGAGGTTACTTGGCAGTGCCCATCTCCTCTCCAAGTAACAGGCAACAGGTTGTACTGGGTTACATTGTATCAGCAATAGAGTAATCTCTGATCTAACAGGTGGATTTCACACTAATACCCTTGGGAAGGCATGAATCCACATCTTCCAAGTCTTTTCTCTAGCATTATTTTGACAGGTACTACATTTTATGTATGAATTTGGTAAGAATCAAGGCAAGCTCATTCCTATCCCACAGATATTTTCTAATACTTTTATACAAAGCATTCACTCATGTACTTGTAAAATCCAGCATACCTAAGTTAGTAAACATTATACTAGATAACCTTACCAAAGCTAAACGAGGCGGACACTCAGACAATTAATTACAAACATAGCCAAAAACAACCTGTTGATTGACAATAACAATACCACAAGCCATTTTTATTAACTAGTAGCAGTAATAAAATTTTATACGTATCCATTGCCTTATCCAATTAAAAACTTGTTTGGGAAATTGACCAGTCAGTCATAGAAGGTCAGGTTATTTGTGCAATATATAAGGTGTAGACATTAATCAAGATAATTACTTTGTTAATTGTTGCTATTTAAAAATCTGGAATGAGGAATTTTGGTTTGTTTTGTAGTAAAGGAATTTGAGAATCGTTCAGTACAGACTTACTACTGGCTATGCATTCAAAACCAATTCTTATAAATGTCTGATGTGAGCTTCGAGGAAAAAACAGACTTGAAGTGCTGTATCTTTTTTCTTTTCAGCATTTTTGGGGATTTGTACAAAACTATGATCCTTAAATTGTCACTCATTTAATACTGACCTGACCAAAATTGATCAATTCTAGCCATCAAGAAATGAAGTGATGCTAGCAATGTATAAAAGGTCATAAGCATCTCTCTCAGGCAGAGTAAAGTGACATGCAGAAAAATGCCAGTTTTAGTAATTTATTGGTAAGAAACAAAAGGAGAGATTAAAAAAATGTTGTACAGAATGAATCTAAAGCAAATAATTATGTGAAGGAATCAAAGATGAGTGTCTAAAATATCAGATCAGAAGGTTTCTTTATTTTATAAACTAGTACCTAACATCTGGTTATTTAAAACAGTTATAAGCAACATGTAACAGTTGATTATGTTCATGTCCACACACAAAATGTTGACTAATAATTTATAACAAACATTTTATCAATTAATATTCATTTTTCAACATAATCTCCTTTCTTGTCAATCCACTTAATTGAATGATGAATATTGGTCATATAGATCTAACATACAGTGAATAAAGTTTGTAAATATCTGTTCAAGAAAGCTTTTTCTTGACTTAATGTTGAATTGAAGTTTTACTTTTAAAATCTTTCAAATAGTTCTTCAGACGATTGAACTTCTTGTTGTTTGTATAGTTAACATTTCAGTTGAACTCCTTGTTTGTATTGAACTTGTTTGTTCAACAACACAAACAACAAGGAGTTCAATCGTTTGAAGAACTATTTGAATGTTAATGACCATTCTCAAAACTATAGAAAATATCTTTTAAAATCTTGTTCAATATGTTAAAAAAACAAAAAAACTGATATCTAACAATTTTCAACACTATATTGTTTATGCTTATTAATGGATTTCTTTCTTTCTGAGCCATGTTATCCATGAGGAAATGAATCAGAATACATTGCTGTGTGGTCAGCAGATTCCTAAGAAGCAACCAAAAGACAGCTGACGGTGTGAAATGCACCCAAGAGTTAAGTGACCTGCATTGCAAAGTTCTGGGTTAACCCTAAGTTCCAATTTGCACCTGTTAGTATTCTTCTGACAGAACTAATCAAAGGCTGGAAAATTACTTTAAAAACATTTCATTTACAGCAAAAGATGACCATCACATATAGAGAGTGATATACCAGAAAACAATACTAATCCATGTCAACAGCTAACCTTCCTGCAATAAATACAGCAGTAATAACTTTATCTCAAACAACACTGTATTAATCCCAATGAGATTAATTATCCTACAAATGATCAGGCACTTGACCATTGACCAAGTAGTTACAGGTTAGGTGTTGCAGTTTGACCAGGAGTCTTAACATAAATTCAAGTGTGATAGAAATATTCAAATGGTTCTTTTGAATTCCTTGTTGTTTGTATTGTAAACACAACATTTCAGCAGATCCATTCTTTGGCCTTCTTCAGGTGTAAAATCCGAGTGATGGGGTAAACAGAAGTTTTTATTTTTATAGGGGGTAACCCTTATAACGCAGGGCCGGGGTGTTTCTGTGTCTTTGTCAGGTTTGGGTCAGTTGAGCAGCAGAAGCCACATCAGGTTGAACTCTGCACCTGTCTAATGCATTTAGTCGACATGTTGATACAAGCTATCCTTACATTCATCTCTTCCTCCAAGTTTAGATATATAGAAATTAATACATTTGTTAAAAGTCTCTATATTCTACCCATTTCTACAATGATCTTACAGTATTTTCACTTTTTATGCAATGTATTCAATAATTAATAGAGCACAAACAAAATAAAATGGTAGTCTATGGCTCTGCTGTAAATTTAGTGACATTTGTTTTGCATGTGTACAAGGCATACTGAGGAATTGGATCAATCAAATCAGACATTTTTTAATATTTTTCCAAGATATACACATGCATACAATATAAATATGCACTTGGTTAACCAGCCATAGTGATAAAAATCAAGACAGTTTATCGCCTTCACAACAAAGAAATAAATAAACATTTCACACAAACATTGGACTGCACGCACAAGTTTTTTTGCACTGCAAAAGAGCTTCTGAAGATGCCGAATGAAACTGTGGTGACAAAGTGGAAATGGACTCGCCCGAGGAAATGACCAGCTTGAGGTACAGCAGGCAAAAGCTGAATGAAACGGGTCGCCAACATATATAGACAAAGTGGAACATGGGTGACCCGTATGTTGAGCGCCAGCAACCCGGATGTATTATATTGCTGGCTATGGACGATTTAACTCCTTGGTTGTGTTGTTAACAACGTTTCAGCCGATCAATTCTTCGGCCTTCTTCAGATGTAAAATTCGAGAAACACATAAGAGTTACACCCTTTAAAAATAAAAATAAAAACAAAAACTTCTGTTTGCCCCATTAAACTCGGATTTTAAACTTGAAGAAGGCACAAGAATGGATCGGCTGAAACGTGTTAACAACAGAAGAGTTACCCCCTTTAAAAATAAAAATAAAAATAAACAAACAACACAAACAACAAGGAGTTCAATCGTCCGAAGAACCATTTGAATATTACTTTTTAAGATTTATATATTCTATAAAAATAAAATATTTCTATTCTTCAAAGCTAGACTCTGAAAAAAAAAAAAAAAAAAAAAAAAAAGTTTGAGTTAAAAATAATTAGAACATAAATAATAAAACATAGAATAAAGTCAAAAAGATTTGTTTGCATACTTACTTTTTTCACCCCTTCGGTTATTCTCCATTACCTCAACCCCAAACTGTATAATATCCCCAGAAAAGATCTCTCTGGGGGCACTCTCTTCGGAACCTTTACTGAGCCTCTGGTTGTTGACAAATGTACCATTGCTACTCTTGGTGTCTTGCAAATGGAACTGGTGGCAAAAAAGAAAAAGAAAAAAAACATAAATATCAGTCACATATGATGACGAAGACGACTGCTTCCGTTGTCGAGTGGTAGAATAAGGTTCAACCCTAACAACCACAAAAATTCTCTCTCTCAGACTTCATCCTTTTCTCAGTGGTACTAAGGAGTAAAAGACTAAGTGTTCAGGACTTGTGATTCAGTAGACTGAATGGTAAGCGACAGGAAAGAATAGACAGAGGACCCAAGGTCTTTCTTAAGAACTTGTATGACAAATGGAAGTTATCAGGTAGGGTCAAGTAGAAGTAATACAAATTTAAATTTTAAAAAAATAAAGAACAAGGATGACAAGGGGGAGGGTTTGAAAAGGATGTAGCGGGTAGCTCAAGAGAGCTGACAACTGAGGAGTGTCTAAACCAAGTGACAACAGGCTATTTTAAAACACAGTAAATTGAGACTGTCTCATTGAAAATTGAAGAATTCTTTAATTTATTTTTGAAAAGACAAGTTGAAATAAGGAAGTAGTCAGAGAAGGCAGGATTTTTTTTATTTAAAAAAAAAAGGAAAAACAGAAAAAACAAAAGACACTTTTAAACCAAGACAAATGGGATAATTCCAGAATCAATTTAAGAATTTTTGTCATGTATATTAAAAAAATGTTTTGTAAAAACGAGAGACAGAGAGACAGACAGACAGACAGAGAGAATTGCAAGATGATAGTCAAGCCTACATTGTATGTTATAAATAAAAACTAATACTTCCATTAGGCAGTGTTTTTTTTACCAATTTAAAGATTATTTCCACACAAGTCAAAAACAAATTTTATTTATATAAAACAGAATTAAGGAATACATTTATCACAATTTTGCCACGCCCCAGAAAAAAAAATTAGCATGTAAATAAAAAAATAAAAAAAATAAAAAAAAAGACAAAGTAAAAGTAAAAAATGAATAGATAAATGTATTAAATCTTAGCCATATTTTCTTAGAATTCTCAAACTACTTCATGCCCTAAATAGAAGACATAGCTTAGATAGGCTGTAAAAAGCCTTCTATACAGGAAATACCAAACCCTCTTGAAAACGGAAGAGGGTAAAATAAAAGAAACTGTAGAAAAATAAAAATCTAATCGACGACAGAAAGCAGCTTTGAAAACTGTAAACAACTTTAACTGGAGCAAAATTACTTGGCATTCCCGATTCTCCACTGACCCGAAGAGAAAGTTAGAAAAGTAATTGTTAATTACCTCCCTTGCTACGTTAATAACAGCACGAAATATTCGCCTGTGTTCCAATTCCTGGTGCCTCTAAGTTTATATTAAATCATTTACGAATGAAACACGTACGTTGACTTAAATATTTATTGGTAATTATTATATTGTACGACAGTTTATATAGTCATACTATTATAACAATATCAATCATGGTAGTATAAGTCGGAAAATTTGCTTTGGAAACTTGAAAATTCTAACTTACTCATGGGGAATATAATTGCTGAAATTATTTTAAATGAAGTTCACACACATCTGTGTGGATTATTTTCACAACTTTTATTAAATACTATTTTTCCTTAGTTCACTTTCTATAGCTCGTAGAATAGCAAGGAATGATAATACATTTTTAAGATTGTTCTTCAGTAGTGTCACTGTTAAATGTCTTATTATAATTTAATGTGGGTTTTTTTTTCAGCTTATACTTAGCAACATTAATTTATACATCAGTACCTTATTCCTGTATTTAAATTTTTTTTTAATATGGTATTTCTGCTAAGGAATTCTTAATTATTAAAAAGAAAAAAATATTGACAATGTTTTTCAAATGAATCTTTGTAATTATTAAGCATAAACCAATTACAAAAATAGTAAAGACAATTCAATTGTATTTAAGCTCCATGAGCTAAATATTAACATGATAGCATTCATTCTCTAGCACCAAGACAATATGCCTAGACATCAAATTATAGACTGGTAGGCAGAAGTTATGACTTTCCAGTAAATACTGTTTATACTTTACAAATATAATTGAAGTGGCCACCAAAAATACAACTTGAAAATACATTAATAAAGACATGCACACACATTTTGTTTATATATTTTATAAGATTTATAGAAAATCTGTTATTAATTTCCACTCTCAGCATTAAGTGGTACTCTTCCAGTTGGTATTGCAAAGCAGACTACTTATAGATAGTTTAAGTAGTAAAAAGTGATTTTTTTTTTAAACAGGGAGGACTTTTGGTTTTAATGAAATAATTCTCTATCTGGGTAATAAAGTGTGTGTATATAAGTTTACTAAAAAATATATATGGGATACTAAAACAGTCAAAATTCTTGTCCTCAGCATAAATTATTTTAGTTACAAAGACATTTTAATAAAATAAATCTGACTAGGAAATATATGTTTAAAAAGCTAGATTCATAAGAAGAACTATCTGAAATCCGAGTTTCCAGTTAGTATATATGTATATTAAACAGAAAGTAAGGGTTCAGTTTAGCATTATAATTACATTGTAAATAGACCCCACCCCCTCTAAAATCCTTTAAAAAAAACTTTACTTTAAAACTTCTGGGTCCATTGATTATGCTTCCCAAATTTGGTTGAGCTGTGCCAATGTTTAAGGTGTGTATGGGGAGGGGGGGCGACACAGTGACAAACAGAGACAGTTGTTTTATATAATAGAAGAAGATAGGTATTTAAATTTAAAATATTAAAATAATTTTTCTAAAAACATTGCTTGTAGATTTTTTAAATTTTCTTTACTCAAAAAATTAAGTTGGAAAGCAAAACTACAGATGACAAAAATATCTGATGGAATTAAATTTCTTTGTTTTTGTTATTCTGGTAACTAAAAAAGAGTATTATTAAATGTAAATGTTGTTCTTGGGTTAAAATATACAAAGAATTTCCATTAATCCAGAAAGCTGCATTCAGGAACCTATTACTAGCAAGGTTATTTGGTGTTGCCAAACAACTTTGTACAACACAAATTTCTTTTTCTGAATCCAGGCTAAGATTAAAAAAAAATGTTCAGCTGACTTTAAAAAGATGTCTTATAAGCCAAAATGCAAAAAGAATATTTTAAAATATTCATTACATATACATACACATCTTTCAGTATTAGTTTTCTAGACATATGCATTTTGTATCATATATCCATTATTGCAAGACAATCTTAAGGGAAGTTTTTTTTCCCTCTTGGTAATCTAAAAATGAGCAGCATTTAGCTCTTGTAGGGTTAATAGGTTATTAAATCTTAAGGACATCCTAATCCTAGTAATACAATTCTAATGACAAGCAATTCAACCCATGTGAATTATTAATGGTAATCATCTATAACAAAGTTATACCATAGAAAGTGGAATGATTACATAAGGATGTACTTGGATAATGAGCCCAGTATCATTAAAACTATCACTAACACTGATATCTGTATTAATACTAACCTAACATAATTTAATGCCTTTTGATTACTAACAATATTAATTATTTATGGCACTATCAATGTTAGCTCATCGCATATGGACAAACATTTGAATTAATTAGAGCAAGGATTGTATTAAGGGAAAGTTTTAAGCACACTGCAAGGTGAACAGACACCGAGGAACGTGCTCAAAATAGCAAAACAGATAGTGTGTGCCAGAGAGAGCGAGTGAGAAAGACGGGCCTCCGTACAGAGTTTAATAGAAAGTGAGCAACACCTGGCCACTTTTATTGTTAACATTGGAATCAACTGACAAGCTAAAGTATCTCACAATCAAAGCAATTAATTGTTTGGGTTCGAAAACAATGCTAGTAGTAGAGATGGAGAGAAAAGCAACAAGATGAGTAACAGCTACAATTGTTAAAGTGATGTGATGAAGGTAGGGGAGGGAAATAACTAGGGTGGGCCAAATTATCTACCAAAAGTACACACGTGCATCCATACAGATGCCAAACTGACTTATATTGGTCCATACACATACACACATGATAAACACACAGCCAATTGCTATTCAACCTCATCTTTTACCCACCAGCTGTGTGACGTTTAACTACCAACTAAATATACAGATACCTGCAACTATTTGTGTTATACTTGAGCATATTCATTACAGAAAAAATGTTGCCCAGTCAGAGAGCCTGGAGTTGTGATTCACAGGGATGCAGGTTTTGATACAGCCACTAACAACTCAGCAGTTGGATAAAGGGATTCCACCCTCTCCTTCACCAGAACAGACATTCCAGGTGGTGGGTTTTGCTGAATAAGCATTTTAGCAGGTGGACTAAAGGTACCAAATGTATCTTGAAACATTTATACGTTTTTGGTGTTTTTTTTAAGTTGGTTACAAAAAAAA
>VCCN01004638.1:10874845-10891483 GCA_006491835.1 Architeuthis dux
ACTTTCAGAGATATTGTGTGGACAGACGAACAGACAAATAAATGAACAGCCACGACCAATTACAATTTACATATACCTCTTTTCAACTTTGTTGACAGAGGTAAATTATTGGTTTAACGTGCAGTAGAAGAGCTGCCTATCCTCGGAAGAAGAAAAGAGGACAAAGACAAATATAAGGGAATGTCACTTCCTCTTTCTAACCTACACCACTGCACCTGGGTTGATACCTGCAGATCAAAACCACACACCTACTTTTCTTTAGAAAAATTATGAAACACTCTGGAGAAGCATTTAGGGTTTAGATATCCAATACTTATATAGTTAAATTGTTCTAAAAGAAATAAATTGTTTTGCTCGATAACAATAAACTTGATAAGATGCTTAAAAAATGAAAAATAATAATTCTGATCTCATGAACTCTAAACAAAAGTATCATCAAGAACTGAAAATCAATAAATATTCGAAATTGGTTTGTATAATGTTAATAGCCACAAAGTAATCACAATTATCTAACAAAGATCATTTAGAGGACAGGCAATCATCTGAGTGAACAATAGATACAAGAGATAGAAGTAGGAAATTATGATTATGAAAGAGAAAAATTAATCAATAAGGATCATCCACCTGTTAATTTCAAGATCACAATTTTGTGAACTGTTGAGTCTTATTAATTATAGCCTATCAAGATAAAATAGCTTTTTGCTAAATGAATTTATGTAAATAACTGAAATGTTTATTATAGAAACTTTGTGACTGATTATGATACCAATCCTCCTTCATTAGAATAGGTATTGTGACTGAGACCTCTTATTCTTGAAGACTCCTTCAATACTAACCATATAGTACAGTACAATTAGGGTTTAACCTCAGAATTTAGATTGACAAACTGAAACTGTTCGAATATGTAAAGGTGTTCTATGTTATCTTCATACAAAAATCCCAAAAGATCATGTGGCAGGTTTTCGAGTGATCGCCACAAAATGGCGGCCATTTTGGATTTATGAATCTTTTCATTTATTGCTTTTAAAGGGTAATAAAATCCAATTTGACAATTGAAATAAACATCATTTCTTATGTTATAGTAGTTGTACAATCTATTTACATCAAATCTTTTAGTAGTAAATGTATCATTATGAAATTATGGGCCATTATAAGTACACAAATTGTTTACGAGCACTTGATAGGAATATTCCCATTCCTGATATGAGAAAGCTAATTGATATTTCAAAATTTAACCTGAATAAATTACCTTCTATTCTCTTTCAAATGGCACCAAAATGACCTTTCTAGGACAAACCAGTGCAGAGTTATCTTTGTTGCAATAGATGTACTTTTAATATTGCTTAGTGTTTGTGATTCAGCCAGAAATCAAGCGAACAAGAAAAGTCATTATCATTCCAAGAGTGTATTCAGACTACTGAACTTATTGTTGTGTTGCTTTTACTGTTACCATAACATTTCGGATGATCCATTCTACAGCTTTACGTTGTGGTAATAGCAAAAAGCAACACAAAGAATGAGGCCAATAGTCTGTTGGAATCCACAGTGGTGCGAGAACTCACTACAAGTACAACATAAGTCTCTATTTTGAGGGATTCAGTCATGCATCATATATATATATATATATGAGAGAGAGACTTGCACAACACTGCACTCACTAGGTTCCTTGCCTACAGCTATATAGCATGACAATGACTATATCATGATTAATAGAGATGAGACTGTGCAAGAAGGGATGGGTTATACGCCTTTCCCAAGTGTATTATCACAAAAATTATATCAAGGTCACCATATAAATTTGAATTTGATTTGCAGACTCCATTTTCTAAGCCACTACCAACTGAGCCAATTCACAGCCTAAAATATCAGAAGACAGACTGTTCATGTGAAAAATGTAGAGGGTTGATAAGGCACTATACAATGACTGACTGAATGTTTATACTGAATGAATGGTTTGGAATTGCAAACAAAGATTTTGGAAGGGTTTTGCACGATTATGGGACCTTGTACATGAACTATCCCTCCAGCCTGCCTGATTCTTTGTTTGGATTCGGCAAAGGAGGTGGCCTTGAAGATCTGTTTGTGCCAGGTTTGCCTGTCCGTAGCATCTTTCGCCCAATTTCGGTAGTTGATTCAGCAGGAGATGAGGGTTTGCTTTAGGGAGTCCTTGAACCTCTTTCTTGGCAGCCCTCTGTTACATTGCCCAGAGGACAGCTCATCGAACAGAATGGTTTTTGGAAGTTTATAGTCTTCCATTCTTGAAACATGGCATGCCGACAACTATACTAAGCACATAATAATTGAAGTTATCAAAAGTTTTGTTTTTTTCTAAATTTAATAGATAGAAGTATTTATTCACCACCCCACGAGGGCAGAATGTGACAAACGGTCAAGTTTAATGTGAGGTCCACACACATACATGTAGGAACAAAAATTGTCCAGTTCCCTCAGGCATTAACTCTGACTGTACCCCTCCTAGTGCAATATAAGGGAGCAGCATAGGGGAGTGGGTCCCCTGAAACCAGACATACTTTTTCGGGCGAATGGGAAATATGGTTATAAATCTGAGTGTCAAAGATTGCTGCAGACAGACACAATCCAGCAGCCAATCTGAAAAACCTAGATTCATCAACAAAATGAAATAAAAAGATGAACTACGAGGGATGTCCGAAAGATTTACTAATCCAATATGTTTATTACTATGCAAATAAAACATTGTGCATATGTTACCAGCACTACTATGCTACTTTTCCAAATAGTCGCCATTGAGATTGATGCACTTGTCCAATTGGCGCACAAGCGTATAAATACCCTCCTCAAAGAACGTGGCATCAAGCAACTGGAGCCACCCTTGAACTCTCTGTAACAACAGCATCATCTGTGTGGAACGGTATAAGGGGCACATGACCACAGGTGATGAGACCTGGGTGCATCACGTTACCCCAGAAACAAAGGTTGATTCCATGAAGCATCCATCATCACCGACGCCTCAAAAATTTCAGCAGTCAGCGAAGAAATTGATGGCAACTGTGTTCTGGGATGCAAAAGGTGTGCTGCTCATGGACTTCATACCAAATGGTCAGACAGTTAATGCACTCAGATTCTGTGAAACACTGGACAGACTGAGAGAAGCTTTTCGTCGAAAGGACGTTGACGTAAGGGTGCCATTCTGCTGCACGACAACGACATCCACACACTCAGCCAACCCGACAAAAGAGTGGCTCCAGCGATATGGTTGGGATGTTTTACTGTATCCACCGCATAGTCCTGACTGACAACATTTATCTGCTTGACGCAACCGTCTTCAAGGAGGGTATTTATGCGTCTGAGCACCAATGAGACAAGTGCATCAATCTCGATGGCAACTATGTGGAAAAGTAGCATAGTGGTGATGGTAATATACATACAATGTTTTATTTGTATAGTAATAAACATGTTGGATTAGTAAATGTTTGTACCTTACTTTTCGAACATTCCTCGTATATGCCTGGAGAAAACTTATTTCTATTTGGAAAATTTTCTAATCTTTGAAATTGGCACAAATAGCACAGAATGACATTTAAACACCTCATGGCCTTCTGTCTGCTCCATTACAAACTCCTCATCTAAAAATATTCTTTCACTAGACCAAAAGAAAAGAGTTTCTGATCTGCTAGGTCTTAATATAACAAAGAGTCAATGAAGAAGCCATCCATCTGTCTAGCCAGTATTTAACAGATCAAATTCTTAGAATCTGAAGAATAGAGTGTATTTGGAGGTGTGAAACTATAACATTGTTGTTCTTTCTAATATTAGCAAGATAGAGTTGATGAGTAAGATTATTGTTTGGCACTTACACAATGAACGCCTTGTAGCAAAATGGGTGTGTCTATAACTGTCAGAAGTTATGAGTTCTTTGGATAGATGAACAGAAGAGTTTTCAGTTGAGCAATGATACTTCTGTTCATTTATACAATTTTATCTACTTACATAATGTGACTTTTTCTATTTCTCTGTCCGTAACAATGGACTCTTCCACAGGAAGGAAACAATTTTGCAGATAAAAATATTTCCTACCCACCATTTGAAACAATGGATTTTTCCACTGACACGAGTTCAATTGTTGCTTTTTCTAAAAGAAAACCCTATAGAATTCCAAATATATCTGTAAATCTTTTTCACGTTAGATTAACTAGTTATTATTGATATTAAAACATTAAGCCGACCAAATTATTGATTTTTAATTTTTTGCTAAATATTGCAGATTTTGTAGTTTTCAAGATTCTTTTATTGCTAGTAAAATCCATTATAATTAAGATAGATTCATGTAAATTACTTCAAAAAGTAGCTTAATAAGGTAAAGAGAATATAAAATCAGATGGAAGTTAAAAACGGTAACTTTATTCCAATCTTGTTTGTAATATAATTTAATTAACCTTACTTAATACTATTGTATAATATTTATGGATTTCAACTAGAAATGAGGATATCGATATATATATATTTAATCTATATTATACAGAAGTGTTCATGAGCAGTAACTTATTTAAGTTACTGCTCATGACCACTTCATTCTGTGAAAGGAGTCTAGCACTTATTGGATTACATTTGGGCAACTTTGCCTTCACTGTTTTCCTATCGTTCTAATAAGCCAATTACAAATGCATGATCAAAATAGCTGGTGGTTGGACAGGACACAGAAGTGCAGATTCATTCTTACTCCAAAAGCATTGGAACATATGCAACCAGTACCAATCTCTGTACCAATTACACTTTCCAATTACTACCAACAAAAAGAAGCCATCCATCTATCTAACAGATCAAATTCATATCCAGCACATTGAGAAAGGTCAATACTAAACAATATTCAACTGCCACCTTTCCAAGAGTCAGCAAGTCATAGTAACCTTATGACATTGCGCTACTTATAATGTACAGTATCCATGCCTCACTAAGTTGTATGTTGGTCCTCCTCTAACAAACCAATATATAGAACCACCTCCCCAAAAACTCAGAGGCAGCACATATCAACTGAATGTATTAGTCAGACACGTGTGGAGTTCAACCCGATGTGGCTTCCACTACTCAACAGGGACAATTATGAAACACTCAGGAGAAGCATTTAGGGTTTAGAAATCCAATACTTATATAGTTAAATTGTTCTAAAAGAAATAAATTGTTTTGCTCGATAACAATAAACTTGATAAGATGCTTAAAAAATGAAAAATAAAAATTCTGATCGCACGAACTCTAAACAAAAGTATCATCAAGAACTGAAAATCAATAAATATTTGAAATTGGTTTGTATAATTCCAATAGCCACAAAGTAATCACAATTATCTAACAAAGATCATTTAGAGGACAGGAAATCCAACTCTGGCAAGGTAAGGATAAAAACACACTCGAATCCTACATTACAAGGTTGCCTCCACTGGAGTAAAAGACTTCTGTTTACCCCCCCATCACATTTGGATATTACACCTGAAGAATGCCGAAGAATGGATCGGCTGAAACATTGTGTTAACAACACAAACAACAAGGAGTTCAATCGTCCGAAAAACTATTTGAACAGCCTCCAAAAGTTTGCTTTTCCTAGTACTGTAAATGTCCATTAATTAACATGAATATCAATGATCATATACTTTGCAGCTATAACTATTAACAAGTCTGTCAGATCTAGCAACTCTACTCTAGCCATTATACTACACAGATTTCTAGTTAGAAAAAAATGTACCAACAAAAAAAATAATATGAAACAAAGCTTAGTGGCCATGGGATCTCTTTACAGACATCAGTATTGCAAAATAATAATACTGGTTGAATAATGTTGCTAGGAAAATAATCTGATCAAGTGGAAAGATAAAAACTAGATTATTATCTATTTTTCTTCATATTAAATAACAAGTCTAGTTCTCTATCTGACCTATGATTAATGTTTCTGCCCCAGAAAGTTGATTTGAGAGTGCAATGCAGATCTATTCACCAAAATGGCAGTCAAATTATTAAACTATTTACATCAAGCGTGACAAGGATTTATTTAAATCCTGTGTCATAGACAGAATTCTACAAACTGTGTGATTCTGATAGGTTAGTGATATTCACTAACCTTTGTCTAAATCCTCAGTAGAGGTGGCCAGATTTGTAGTGGTAGATAGATGGGTATAGTCAGCAAATACACTTGCACAAATTTATTCTAGGACTTACATTTCTGGATTGAAGTCTACAAAGTATATATTGATTTAGTCCTTGGTTTTGGAGACATACACCTTGTCGTTATTGACAATAGATAGAACTACTTACTGGCTGCTTTATTTTTCTAGGACAGTAATTATATAGGACTTACACCATTCTCTCCCTTATGACAATGAAATTTTTGTGAAAAACAAAAAGTCATGGGAAATTTGTTTCATTCCTCATGAAATAACAGTATTTCATCATTTCTGGAGCTTGTAATTCACTGTACTTTCCAATTCTCAAGCACAAATTACATACAGAGAAATGGGCAGGTTGGGGAGCTCACAAAAACATGCCTCAGCAGTCAATCCTATATTTAGATAATTTGCAATACTCCTGGCGACCGAGCCATAGGCAAGGTCGCTTTACCAAATGTATTGGTCACAGAACTGCCTCATACCTCGGAAACTATTAAAGATAGAAGCATGCAGTTTTCACTATTCAATAACATTTGTTTTGAAGATTCATTCCGATTTTTAAAAAAAAAAAAAAACGACCTGACCCGGCTCAACCTATTCATCACGCTTTTTGAAGTTTAATAACTCAGAAACTAATCAAGATAGAAACATGGGTTTTCACCAATCAATAGCCCATTATTTTAAGTTTTATTACATATGTAGCAAATGTGGTGGTCTTTAGTAGTTGGTGAATTATGGTGTTTTTTCTGGAGCAAGTCATTTTTGGTAATCCTTGCTTATACGGATGTAAAATATGGCAGCATACAGATGTTATTTTACATTTGTATAAACAAGGATTACCTGATTTTTAATGTATCTCGAGAATGGATAAAGATTTTCTGAACATGTTTTCGCTAAACGATAGAACATTAAAAAAGTAAAAATGATTTTTGCGAGTATTTACTAAGTACTAAAAACTATGTGAAAAATTCTTGTTTACATTCATTGTGCAAGCAAGAGACCATTATATCCGACTTTTAGTGAGTATATCTTCATCTTGTATTAATATCAAAAGCTTAAAATTTGAGGCTAATTATTTAACTATAGTCAGTCCATTTTTATACTTATAAAATCCAGACCACCCAGGGATCTATGAATATCTACTTAATTTCAGATTCTCTAAGGAAAATTAAAAATCAGGGAGTAGTAAGTTGATAACATTCCAATTCAGTTAATGGAAAAACATTTCTTGTTCTTTTACACATTAATCTTGCCAGATTACTTTTCCAACCAACTAGTTAATTAAAAATTAACCATCAGAATACCAATATTTTTGCTCATCTGTTATGAGGTAGATTTACACAGTATTCAGTACAAGTTCTATATACACCTGATACAAGGGAGTACGCCCCTCCCAGAATGGAATTCCAATGTAGCATGCAAACTGGACGTAATTGCACATTGCGCTGCTAGGTGTCATGAGTTGACACTACTCTGAGCCAATCTGCCACTTGGCATGGTTCTGGATTGACTGATTTGTTTCCTGTGACTTTTTTTTTTTTGGTGTTTGCAAGCACGTTTGGCGATTTTTGTGTTGGCTGATAAAAAAAAAAAAAGAACAGAATGTATATGAAATTTTGTTTTGGGGAAAACTGCAGCTGAAACTGTTGTAAAGCTACAGAAGCTTTTAAAGAAGAAGCTTTAGGTAAAAGTGTACAAGTGGTATTCACATTATAAATGTGGTGAAATGCCCCTTGAAGACCAACCACAATCTGGCCGATCTTAAAGAAGCCGAAATGACTAAAATCTTGAAAAAGTTTGCCACACAATCATTGAAGATCGTTGTCAGACTATTAATGAGATATCTGATTGATTGGTTGGTTTAGGGGCATATCAATCCTTGATGTGTCATTAAATGCCAAAATCAGTTTAAAATTTTTAAAAAATAGTCTTGCGACTTTGGCAAAAGGATATTTTTTAAAAACTAGTGTCTTGTGACTTTTGGTGAAAAAACAGGTAGCCTGTTTGGTGGGTATCTTCCCCTCTGCAGGGTATGCAGTCAGCATATTCTAGGCCCCAGCTGACAGGGCCGTGAGATATCCAAGGTGACTGATTTGCCTTGAACTTCATACCAGCAAATGTTAATAGAAGATTTGAAAAATGAAACGCGTTACTTCAAATTTTGCACCTTGCTTGCACACAGAAGATAAAAAAAAAAAAAAAAAAAAAAAAAAAAAAAAAAAAAACAACAATTGTATGAATTTGAGCGAGGGAGCAAGTTCGAAATGACCCACAGTTTCTTTCCAAAGTTGTGATTTTTTTTTTTTAAAAACTCACATTATTTTTTAGTACCCCCTCATATATATCTCTTATAGACATTAACAATCCTCTTCTGTGAAGAAGAAGACCCAATTTCAAAAGAATCAAATCTTTGGCATAATAGACAGAATCCACTTGGAAAAATACTCCTTTTCATTTTGAGTATTTCTTAGAGTTTAATAATAACAGCAGCAAATAATAAGGGTCTCAACTATTAAATCGATTAACTTAGTCCAACAGCAATGTGAATATGATAGGATTTCATATCTTGAAAGAGGTGGAGAATAGTATCTTTTAATGTCTGTGATCATGAAATTATACTAAAAAACTGTTTTTAAGATGATTAGATAAACACTAGACTGAAAATGGAAACTAAAGATGGACTAGGTGTTTATGCAAGTCCTAATTGATAACAGACTGTCTACCACTTGAGGTAACCCAACAACATCAGGTTAATAAATATTTAAAACAAAAATATACACCAAAAACACTTTCCAATTATAACAGAATTGCTAAGGGATAGACTACCATCTTGTATCTGCAGTAAGCATATATATTTAAAAAGGCCATTTGCTTGATTAAAACAGCCAAATCCAGAAGAAATAAAATTTTAAAAAAAACACAATATTAAAAATTCTTAAATGAATAAAAAGGAAATAATCAAATAATTATGATCTTCCTTTAAAATAATTTCTTGATTGGAAATATCAAGTCAATAACTTCTAATAAGCAAGCTAGTTACAAGAGAGTGGGGTGGGGTGAGGGGGAACTGTTATGACCGCTTAAAATTAACAACGTTTTGAAATGGATAACACTTTCTCACAACACTTAGGGATTTACCTCAAAGGTTGAGTGCAAATGACTAGTGAACGAAAGGTGTGAGGTTCCATCCCAAATGCCAGTTTCAGTTTCATTACTCCCACGTGTTCCACTTATTTAGATTAAAAACCAATTTGGAACTGGGGCATGACAAAACCTTATCACTCAACATTCAATCTATAAGTGGCAAGAACTGTAACACATTTACGGCATAAATATCCTCTTGTACAACCAGCCATATAGATAACAAAACAAAAATAGTATAACTTTCAACACAACCAGGATGAGACTTGGTAGTGCTGTGATTCTTTTCTTACTAGATGTTTATAGGTTTATCTCTCTAAAGCCTAGTTAAAATGATGTGAGAAAAATACCCCAATGATACAATCAATGATAAGAAGGAATAGACTACTTTTATCTGCAGTGACTATAGTAAGCAATTATATATATATTTAAAAAGGCCATTTGCTTGATAACACACCCAAATCCAGAAGAAATAAAATAAAAAAACAGTATTAAAAATTCTTTCTTTATTGGAATGTAACCGATAGGGAACCAAAGATAAAACTAGAGGAAAAACACCTTGACATAATCCAAGCATGAAAAGTAGGTAAACTTAACTGAATATCTAGCTTAGTACCAATACAAAATGAGAAGATTATTTATGTTATATATGGATAAATTATGGATTGACGCAACACTGTTCTGTGCCCCCCCCCACTCTTTTCCTTCATTTGGCTTGGTGCAGTACTATGTACTGGATGTCAACAAAAGCAGTGGCAAGTGAGTAAATCAGTAATCAGCAGCAGCCGTTTTTAGCTATGCCTGCTGCTTGCTTGGTCAGTTGCTAAATTGTAACTTAATTTCACTGTATATTCAAGCAGCATATGGTTGGCTCAATGGATACACTACTGCCTGCAGGTTAGACATTCAAATCACGACATATGTTTGCTTTAGCGTGACAGAAACCAACACAGCGACAATGGCTTTTATATAATAAGATGATAGCCAGTGCAAACCAAGATTTGCTCATGGTCTATGCCATTCATAAGATTGAATCTGAATCAACCACATTTATACTGACATGATGAGTAAGAAAACCAATATCTTTAACAGAAATCAATACCAATTCAAATTAGACTAATGAGCTGCATTGAATTGGCAAGTGAAAAGCCTTTTCAATTGAACGAGAAAGATTTTAGGCTTTAACCTTATTTACAAGAAGATTAACTAGGAAAGAAATGTCAACAGCAATGTTTTGGAAGTAAAGCAAAAAAACTATATCAAATGTTTAGTTTTAATAATAAAAGATATAGTTGATTGAGGTTTTTTTAGCAAGATAGGATGAAGTTAAGTGAGGAACTGAAGAAATAGTAAACAGAAGATGCCTTTTTCTTTTCTCATCCTAAATCATAACCCTCACTATAAGATTCAAATCAGAGCTAAAATTAAACAATTTAATAGCGTATCAAGTATTTTCGGAGGTGTGGGTGGCCCAACAGTTAACAGCATGGAAAATGAAATAGGCAAACAGAGTTCAAACTCTGGCTGTGTGTTTGCGTTTACATTCACTTTGCACTAATACCCTTGGGAAAGGTATGAATCTATCTCTTCTCCCCTCGGTTAAGGGTAAATAGCAGGGAAGACTGGGCTCTCTAGCCTTGGATGCAAACAGTCAAGGAGACAAACAACTGATTCCAAAACCAGGAAATCCAAACCCTCGTCCAGCGTCATGAATTACAGGCAAGGGAACACGTTCCCAAAATGTACGTTTAACGGGGCTCCGATGAGCCTAGCAAGCTGGAAGCAGATAATAAATTGCTAAAGTTAAATAAAGGAGAACAGACAGATGGAATAACAGGACTTATTACACGGTTTTCACAATACGAGTAGTCAATATTCTTAATGCCCGTTTGAAATAAACAACTCTTTCCCCCATTCGTCTTATATTGATATACAGTATAAAACGAAGGGGGGAAAGAGTGGTTGAACAAAATCCGCTCTTCTTCGCCTGCTAATACTATTTATACTAACTACTATGACATTCATTCTTTCATAAACAAAAACAACTTACGATAATTTTTCTTACAGATTTTTAAAATAATGTTATACTACAGAAATTAAAAGGCTAAATTCTTTTTATATTAGCTATAAAAAAATTTAGCCTTTTAATTTTAGGACAATTTGTCTATTTAATTTTGTTATAGATTTTTAATCTTATGGTGGTTTTCTTTTTTAATCAAATTTTAAAAGATTTTTACTACAGAAATCCAATTTTTAAAGCTATATTTTAGGACAATGTCTTATATATGTTTAATATTCAAATAAATAAGATTCTTTTCCTTTTAAATTTAAAAACAATTTTTCTATCGATTGTGTTAATTAAAAACTTTTAGTAAACAAACATTGCATATAGCACGAATTGCTCACATTCAAAGGGTGGACTGATAACGTCTTGGCTAGCTTTGTTGTTAGTCTTGTGAAACTATATACTTGTAACTCTGGATAATCTGGCGCTGGCACAGCCTGTGCTGAAACAGTGTCACTTTATCGGCAATGCTGAACTGGCGGCAATGAAACGTGCCTAACCCGGAACATTGTTTGTACCTGGTATATGGTACAACTAGTAAGAAATTCTAATTAAATGAGGTTAGTGTACAATTTCCACTTACGGTGGTAGTAGTGGTAAACAGAAGACTACCAAGTGCAATCAAGATTTTTTGGTTCAGCTCTATAAAATCACAACATCCAATATCCTGTCTGCTCTTATCAATGGCTAAAAAGATACTGTATCAGACAAGTAAGAGAGAAATAAAATTAGATAAAAAAAGAATTAGTCAACAAGATTTGCAAGTACAACTTAGAAGATCTTGTTAGTGGATGGTCAATATGAGAGAGAGGCACAAACTGTAGAAAACATTGAAAGGTTTGATAAACACAGAAAGTTTTTATTAGGTAATGTCAAGTGTGTCAGTCTAGTATGCTTGGCTGGCACATCCTGTTTTCATATGATATGAACAGGCTGGGAAAAAAGAAAGCCGAATATCTAACACTACGTACGTTTTTTACTAGAAAATGAGGGGGGAAAAGAGCTTTGAGGAAAGAAGCAGAAGAGAAGAAATCAAACTTTCTTACTCTTGTAAACAAGTTGCTAAGAGAGATGAATTAAACAACAGGAAAGATAACAGAAACAAGAACTAGCATTCCAACGGAACTTATGAATCTGCCACCCATATATGCTGTGTTGGGGGTGGTCAATTAAAAAGTTGGAAAAGGGGGTGATCTCGCCTTTTGTTGAGCTGTGACCACTAAAAATGGTTTGAATTTTCAAAAAACAAGCAGGCACATGCTAGTGACCAATTTAGCATAAGCTTACATTGCATATTGAACCCCCATCTAAAATACTATTTGATGGGGGGGGGGGTTGAAAAACAGAAAAACGTTTTCCCCATCTCATTGAAGGGAGTGTGTGTACAAAATTTCAAGTTTCTACTATGAACGGTTAGGGTTGGGCGAAGTCCGAATACATAAGTAAATGTCAGAACACATGAATAACCTAAACCCATCAATAAACCAGTGTTGTGGGTAGCAGTGATTAATTCTAAATGGTTTAAAACGCAAAAAATATTGAAACAAAAAAAAAAAAAAAAAAAAAAAAAAAAAGGAAATAGAAACCGTCACGGCACCAACGTCTTGGCAACATGCCGTGTTGGGGGTGATCAATTAAAAAAATTAGAAAACTGGGGTGATCAATGAATAAGTTACTTATCTCGCCTTTTGTTGATAAATGATCTCTAAAAAAGTCTGAATGCTGCTGGACACAAACTAAGGGGCCAATTTAGCATAAACTTACACTGCAAATTGAACCCTCATTAAAAACCTTTGTAAAGGGGGAATTTTCTTTTTTTCTTTTTTTAGGATAATAAGGAGTAAATATTTCAGCCCTATAGCTCCATTGGTGGTGATAGTTTCTAATAACTGTGCCAAATGAATATTATGGATACTAGTCCATAACCCGTCACTTGACGGACAATTATCATAAGTGTTCATTAATCTTTTTGTAATATTAGGTGAAAAAACGCCCCAACTGATATATTGCTTATGGGTAATTTAAGACATCATGTTAGTTCAAATGATTGTCTTTAATCTATACATATATATTATGCTATTTACTTACATGCATATTAACCAATTATTTCTTTGTAGACAACATTTCTTGTTAGTTCCTCTCCTTATAAAGTTTACGCATTTCTCTCATTCTGGCTATGCATTTTAAAATAAAGGCCTCTTAAGACAACCTGAGTGTGAGAGACACGGTTCTAACTTCCTACACTCAGTGGTTGTCCAGACTGCTGCTGCTTACTGTTGGCTGATGCCAGCTACTGATAATATAAGTGTGATAGACTTGGCTTTTATTATATATAATGATTTTATCAGATAACTATAAAAAATAAGCAATTTTTGAAAAACAACTGAATAACATGCAAAACACGTGCAGATTCATCTCAATGGTTAATGCAAATGACTAGTGAATCAAAGGTGTGAGGTTCCATCCCAAATGCCAGTTAGAGATTCATTACTCCCTCGAATTCTACTTGTTTAGAATAAAAACCAATTTGGAACTGGGGCATGACAAAACCTTATCACTCAACATTCAATCTATAAGTGGCAAGATCTGTAACACATTTATGGCATAAATATCCTCTTGTACAACCAGCTATATAGATAACAAAACAAAAATAGTATAACTTTCAAGATGGGCGAGGTTCCATCCCAACTTTCTATTTAATTTTACGTGGCTATAACAGTGTTTCACCCGACTATCTTGTACTTAGCTTGCATAACAGAGACATAATTTAATAAACCTAAAAATGAATATATAAATGCTAGTAACAATCTTTAATAAAATTACCAGTTCTTTTATTTAGAAATTAAACTTCTTGGTAAAGTTATTATAAAATTCAAAATGTACAAGGAGAATTTAGAATATATACATATATATTTTCTATAGTTTTGAGAAGGGTCATTAACATTCAAACAGTTCTTCGGACGATTGAACTCCTTGTTGTTTGTGTTGTTAACACAACATTTCGGCCGATCAATTCTTCGACCTTCAGGTGTAATATCCATTTACCATTTATCCGTATTCTGTTATACCTGAAGAAGACTGAAGAATGGATTGGCCGAAACATTGTGTTAACACAAACAAGGAGTTCAATCATCCAAAGAACTATTTGAATATACATACATCAAAATTTATCAAATATCCTACCTTTTGATGTAGTGAAATAGCTTTCTAACCATTGCTGCTTTTTTCTTTCTCTTATCACTCAATCTATGCCAAATTATGATTATACAAACATTTCTATGCCTTGTTTGATTAAATTAGAGTTAAGAATATAGTATTAGACTAGTATTCCTCAATGATAAAATCCTGAGTAACTAGAATGTTAATGCAGTGGACCTAATAATATCATGAGCATTGCTTTAATTCTAGAAAATAATGAAAAACTGACAAAAATGAATTGCAGAATTATATTATGATATTAACATCAAGCAATAAAAAAGAATTGATCAATTAAAGACAAGATGCTAAATGAAATAATGTGGTATTTAAATTAAGTACAAATGTAAGTAATTATATATATTATTGTTGTTGTTCCTATTATGTATGACAGGCATGGCTCTTATTAATAAGAGCAGTGTCTGTCATACACCAGCAGCCTGGACGAGTGTTTAGTGTAGTTAAAGCAGTCTGTCACATTCATGTTGACTTAAGAGGCCTTTATTATAATTTTAATATATAAAAGCTGTGTCTGTCACACTTATGTTGACTTGAGAGCTCTTTATTCTAAAATATATATAACCCGAACAAGAAGAATATATAGATGTCATAATTAGGTAGAGAGGAAACTCACAAGAAATGTTGTCTACAAAGAAATAATTGGTTAATATACAAGTAAGTAGATAGTATACTACATATATATTGATTACAAACAATGATCATTCAAACTAGCACGTCATTAAAGTGTTGGGTTACAGTTGAACTCTTCTTAAATTACCCTCAGAGGTGTAGCAAGAGGGGGGCAGTCACCCCGAGGCGCAAAAATTCTGTTGTCCTAAAATACTGGCGATATCAAATTCAAAAGTGCGCACATTCTTTTGTCACAGGAAAAAAAAATTGCAAAACAAGATTTTTGTGCATACAAGTTTTTCGAAAAAAAAATCTTTTAAAAATTATTTTTAAAACAAATATTTCATTTTTTAGCACAACTACAAAGTCTACAATATATTCAAAAAATAAACCCAGAACCAAATTCACAATGTAGTGTTACCCTGAGCTACCTAAAAAACCTCACAACTAAATAATCAAAACATTTTAAGTGTGGAGTCGCCAAAATTATCTTTGCTCCCAGGCGCCGAGAACCCTTGCTTTGCTACTGATTACCCCTTAAACAATATATTAGTTATGGTGACTTTTCACCTATTATTACAAAGTCTTTTATTTGTACTCTTATGGTAACCATAAGCGAAGCAACAGGTCATGGACTAGTAAGTATAATGAACAGAGGAATTCTAGATTTAAAAAATAAAAAAATATACTGAGTATAAACTGCAGCAGTAGAATAACAATGAAGATTGTTCACATTGGAACTATATAATTTTTATTAAGAAGAGCTAACCAAAGTGAAACTTATATAATATGAAAAAAAAAAAAGAAAAAAAAAAAATATGAAAAAAAACAAAGCATTGAGGATAAACAAATAAGGATGTTTATAATGGATTATTTTTATCAATTCCTGCCTGGAGAAAAAACAGATTTCAAAATACAATTACAAAGAAAAATTTCAAAAGATGAGCAAGTCAAAAGAGAGAAAACTCTAGTAAATCCTTGCACTTAGAAGATATGATAAATGAAGAATCAATATTTAGGCAGTTAAATCTGCATATGTGAATATTGATTATGACAGATGATAAGAGGGAAAACTGATATTTCATGACCTGGATTATAAATTACTTTAAAAAAAAGCAGAAGACATAAATAGATGACAAAAACATGTCTACATTCAAACATCTTAGGAATACATCCATTAAAAGGAATTCCTTTTATTATTAGACTGGTAATATTGCTTAACATTCAAGTAGGGGGAACGGATATTTCTTCAATATTCTTGAAGTTCCCAACAAAGCAAATATTGATAGATCACCAAGATTGAAAATGTTGGCAAACAAATTCAGTTAAATATAATTAAGTTTCCTACAATTTCCAAAATGATTACAAAATAGCACATTTGGAAAATAGAGGAAAGGCACACCATCCATATCCTAATATATACTTTCAGGAATTGATAGAATCTCAATTTAAAGTAACAGTGCAGTATATTTTTTT
>VCCN01004638.1:10919568-10944846 GCA_006491835.1 Architeuthis dux
ATGAAAAGAAGCAAGGAAAAGAAGAAAAAAAAAGCCAAGGAAGTTTACAAGTAAAGATAAGTTTTGCAGGTTTCTGATAACAGACTACTTGTCTGGTAATGCAATTGAGATGTCTACTTCCTCAATGTTTGGGTCAGCGGAAAAATTATTTCAGTGTGTGGGTGGGGGTTGGGTCCAAATAATATACATTTTTTTAAATAAAAAAATTAATTTTGTATAACTTGTTACTTCAACATACAAATATTTTGAATATCAAGAACTTGTTGCTTTGATGTAACTTGGCACCCAATCAAAGAGGACCTTACTATGCATGCAAGAACAGACACTCCCAGACTTATCTTAATATATAAAAAAATATTTCTCAATTGAAAAATATTTATAGATCTGCCACAAAATTTAATTAATTCTTCCTTCCACAAAATGTCATTGAAAACTTTTGGAGATATTGTGCAGACAAACATGAGTGAATACATATACCTCTTCCAACTTCATTCTGAGGAGGTTCAAAAAAATTAAAAAAACAAATTCTGCTGAGCAAAAAAGTTAAAACTGATATGCTTGATAGAAAATATTTTAACTGGATGGGAATTAAAACAAAGAATTAAAACAAAAAATTAAAAAACAAACATCCTTGGCTTGAATCAATGAATAAAAAGGGACTTAGTGAATGTTAAGAGTTTTTAAGAAGGGATAAGTTCAAAAAGTGGCACATGGCAAATGAATGTCAGAATATTATAGAGTCAAAGCAGCAAACAACTGAATGAGATTAAATGGTTTTTTGGCATTTCAGGTTTCAGAGGCAAAAGCCGCAATTAAAATCTTGGATTCTCTACAGAGCAAGTACAAGAAGAGGTCTTCACATATGGTGAGCACTTTACACACACAAAGAGGGGCATGGCATTTACCAGATTAGAACATCATCTGCTTGCATTTTGAGATTTGGATTCTATCTCTTAACCCTTTCAAGATACCTGGGACATACTGTAATCCAGAGTGACTTTGAACACATTTTTAGCGAAAAATGAAACTGACTAGGTACAAATAGTTTTGAAAAATCATTTATGTTTATCTCACCTAGAGCAATTCATAGAGATCTAGTCACATGAGAACCATGGAACACAATTTCTATGATCACGACAATTCAAAATGCCTGGGGTGACTTTGGACGAATTCAGTTAGAACATTGATTTTTCTGCTTAGCATTAATAAATCAGATTGTTTTTAAGACCATAGCTGTAAATGGTGAATTACAGACCCTAATGCAATTGTCTATCCTAAGATCCCATAAAATTACAAGATATCAATCAATTGGTGAAATGTCAAAAATTCAAATATTTCATGTCTTTAGCAGGATGATCAATGATCACTCATCAAAATTGGACAGCAGCTGGATTTGCAATTGTCCAAAGTGACTCGGAAATAAGAGAAAAGATAGGGTGACTTTAAAAAGGTCAATTTTTATTGGTTTAAGCTAAAAGAAAGATGAACATTCTGTGCAATTAGTGTACATTAATTATTTAAGTTTACAAAGAAAACAGGATACAAATAAAAAAAAATAAAAAAAGTAAGAGAGAAATAACCGGCAGTACACTTTTCAGGTGTTCAGAGCGATCCCGTTAGCTTACAGAATCAATCCAAGTTGATTTGAAAAGTAGAATCATTAATCCAAATATCAAATTCGGCAGTTTTGATACTAAGAAATACTCAAAAAGATGACTTTGGGGGAGGGGGGAGAAAGAAATCCAAAGTCACCACGGATTATGGTATATGTACCGTGGACATTTTGATTCAGGCATTAAACACCTTAATAGGTTGGTCTTGAAAGGGTTAAAAGAAAAGCAAAAAGAAAAAAGAAAAAAAACAACCAAAAAAACAACCACTTGTCACCAAAAACATTCACACACTGTCTACATATAATGATGAGAGGTAAGAGAATTGTTTTTTTTAATGTACTTACAAATCTAGTCAAGTGATCAAGCATTGCACCATTGTGAGTTTGAACTGATATTAACCATTTTCTTACTTGCAGCAATAGTATTTTTTAAACATATTTTTAAAAGAATATGCAATATCAAATTGAACACAGAGGTTAAAGCTTGTATCTATCATGAAGAAAAATGTTGCTATATCAATCCAATGACTGTTTTATACAGTTTTTTTTTAAACAATCAAAAAAGATCACCTGCATGGCACACAATGATATCATGAATTATAATAGCATTACAAAAAAGTAATATATTTTCATTCAAATAGTTCTTCGGATGTTAACACAACGTTTCAGCCGATCCATTCTTCGGCCTTCTTCAGGTGTAATATCCAAATGGGATGGTGGTAAACAGAAGCTTTTACTCCAATGGAGGCATCGTTTATAATGTGAATGTTCTCAAAACTATATAAAATATATTTTCATGTTTCACAACCTAAAGTATATTTCATTAAAGGTAGTAAAAACCCAAGCAGTAGTTATTAGATACTTTTCATTCAAATTAATAATATTCAATGAAGATTTCAACAGATTGCGGACATGGAAACAGGTCTTGAAACTAGACTAATAATTTTTTTCATTTGATTTTTTTTCTTTTTCTTTCCTGTTCAGAATAAAAACAGATCACAAAATTACAGAAGGCAAGCATTTATTTTACAAATTAGCCATTTATGGTAACCTCTTCTCTTATTAAGCTTTTGCTAGCACAATAGTTGTATCATTCCGATTGGTAAGGGAGAAATTGTACATATGTATACATATATATGCTGTTCTACCTACTGAACTAACCTACTGTGAATGGAGAAGCCAACCACGTGTAGGATAAAAGACTCCTGTCTATCATCTGATTATACATGTATATGTATATGTGCATAATTTTATTCTCAATATTCTAAGGCTTGAAGCAAAATTTTTTAGAAAACTATTCAATGTCTTACAGAAAATTGCTTTCTCTATTTAATTTTGGAGATAATGTTTTACCTTTTATTTTTTTGTTGAAATACTTTGTTTTATTTTATAATTCCTTACAAAATCCACACTAATTAGGAAGCTACCAATACAATTTTCATCAAATGAATGTAGATAAGAAATGAAAAATTAAAACACTATCCTAAATATTTTAAATCAAAACAGTGATGACCTTGGAGCTAGACTAGTAAGTAGAATGACTATTTCTAGTATAAAAGTGCGGAAGAAACATGAGAAAGCAATTCATTACCAGAAGATTAGAGAAATCTTTTTTTTTTCTTTTTTTTTAAACGGTTTGGGGGCCAATTTATTTTTAACTTAACTTTTACATGCTCAGAAGAAAAAATACTAAGGGATGGTAAGTGTCTTATTCTTTTAGTAACCAAGTATAAAAAATTAAAAAATGATATATATATACCAGGTATGGATTGATGATTTCAACAGATAAAACCAAGACATAGGCTTTTAACACCACTGAAGAAGTAGCATCAAGATCTACATTAATCTCAATAAGAAACTCTCCTTTAAAGAATGTCCAAAAGTTTAAATATCTAGGGGATATGTTCACAAATTATAATATAAAATCTGAGAATAATGGAAAATCAGGTGATAAACATACAAGTGATACTAATACAGAAAATTATCAAGTAATCATGAAGATTATCTAACATTTAGAATATCATCGGCTTTCCAGAAATCGGACGAATTAAAACATGTCCTGAATGAAAGAATAAAGATATCAACAAGAATGAAATTTTTAAATGTATGTGTTCGATCCTGACTACTATATAGTGTACAAACATGGGATATGAAAAAACATGAAAAGCTTAAACTAGAGAGTGTGTGGCATAGATTTTTGCAAAAGATGGTTTCAAACGGCTTTAAAAAGAAAAATGCTCCTAAACACAATAAGAAATGAGTAGAAGCTGCTATCGAGGTAATTGGCAAATTAGATTGGTCCTTTAAATATTCAAACAAAGACCCACGAACCATAACAAAAACAATGTCAATATCTGATTTTTGCAAAGTACAATATTTAAAATATAGCCCATGTAACAAGACTACCTAATTTTTCCATTCAGAAACAAATGCTATTTGCCAATGAAAGTAGTGATGTACTGGAATATCAATCTGGTCAGATATCTGGCACCAGATTCACAAAAGATTATCACTGCCACCATGTGAATCTGGTGCAGGATATCCGACTGGATTGATATTCCAGTACATCATTAAATGAAAGAATAAAAAAAACTCTAGAAATTCTTGGCTAAAGATTGAAAATGTTAGGTTCATCTGCTATGCAGATACAAAAGAATTCATGTTTTTGATATGCCAACGTTATCCGCATAAGTAAAGGCACAAAGTGTCTAAATGAGGAAATATGATGATGATTTGAAAGGTGTTAAATACTTTCTTGTCTAGTTTTTTCAGAATCAGCCAATCATAGATATTAACCTATTTTAGTTGTATCAAATCTCAACACAAGAAGTAATTGTATTGACTAATTTGATGCTAAGGGGGCAAAACAGGCTTGTCCAGTGTTTACATTATAGTTGGTTTGACCGAATTCGGGTCTATATCAGTGGGGAGTGAGCAGAAGCTAGCAGAGTTACTTTGCATGGCAAATGAGATAAAGTCATGGGAACTAAAAAATTGTACAGCCTTTAAGATGGCTGGAACATACATTTTATCTTCATAAAAACAAAGTATGTCATTTATTGACAACAAATTACAAGCTAATTTTTTTTATATACATTTATATTTCATGCAGATCTGCTGTGTACCTAATCATTTAGGAAGAAGCATATATAACTATCAAAACCATTAATAGAACAATTTCATCATTATACATGATAAAAACACCAACTACGTATAATGAAAGCATAAAAATTCAAAAGAACAAAATGCAGAGCAAATAACAAATGTAAACTTATTAAATTTCTCTCAACTGATGAATACAACAAAGTAAGAAATAAATTTGTATTGTGAATACATATATTTTTATTAATATTGAGCTCTGTACTTTAGAGACAACAAATTTTCCCTAAAAATTATATAAATAATGTGTGTGTGAGAGAGTAACCTTTATATACAGTGGCAAGCAAAAATGTTCGACCCCCTTGGAATCTTTCATATTTTCTTGCATCACAACCTGTAATCTAAATGTATTTTTTTAAAGATTATGCCATGGGTCTACACAAAATAGTCAAAATTGGTGAAGTGAATTTTTGGGAAAAACTTGTTTTAAAGATTTTTAAAGAATAAAAAAACTGAAAAGTGGTGCGTGCATAAGTATTCAACCCCTTTGCTATAAAGCCCCTAAATAAGATCAGATGCAACAAATAATTAGTCAAATAAAGTTCATATGTGTGCAATCTGATAGTCACATGATCTCAGTATATATACACCTGCTTTGAAAGGCCCAAGAGTCTGCAACTCTACTAAGCAATGGACACCACCAAGCAAGCGCCATCATGAAGGCCAAGGTACTCTCCAAGCAGGTCAGGGACAAAGTTCTGGAGAAGATCAGAGTTGGATCATAGAAAAAAAATCCCAAACTTTGATCATGTGACACTCAAATAAAGCGTGTGTGCAATCTAACTAATTATATAACTGGAAGATTATTTGTTGTATTGGATCTTATTTAGGGGCTTTATAGCAAAGGGGTCAAATACTTAGGCACACACCACTTCAGTTTTTTTTATTCTTTAAAAATCTTTTTTTTTTAAAACTTTTCAATAGTTTCACCTCATCAATTTCGACTATTTTGTGAATGTACATGCCATAATATTTTATAAAAATCCATTTAGATTACAGGTTCTAATGCAAGAAAACATGAAAAATTCCAAGGGGACTCTGAACACTTTTGCTTGCCACTAATATACAAGGGTTTAGCATTTTTTAAATTTCAAATAAAAACAAATATATAAACTATGTACTGTTAACTTGAAATGATTAAATTTGGTTCATTAATTCCATTTTTACCAGCTGACAAGATCAACAGTAACTGCTAAATTCTGATCTCGGCAAAAGTAGTCATTTTGTGTAATTTATCACATTGGGAAAATAAAAATGAACAGATCAAAATAATGAACCAAAGAAATTCTTCCTAAATTTGGTTGTCAGTTGTCATTTTGTGCTATGTTTTTTTAAGAAAGGCAGAAACATGTTACAAATTTGATATCTTGTGCTCAGTCCAATTAGTCATTGTGGTGTAATTTTCTCATAATTGAACACAGAGAGAGAGAGCGCGCGATTAGGAGGGATTCTGCATAAAAGTTCTTAATGAGAATTGAAGCACTCAGATACAGCTAAACAATTGTATAAAAGTTGGCCAAAATTGTGCATTTTATTATACTTGTAAATAAAACATAGCTTACAAACAAATACGCAACAGTTTTAAAAAAATTAGTATTTAGCTTAGCAAACAAGACTTTCTTGCTGTGTATTACAAACCAGTCAACAAGGTGGTGAAATGTATTCCTGCTTTGGCTATGAAAGAAAAATTTAATAGGTTCATGTAGAAGCTTTATCTAGATCCTACACCAAGAAATGTTTAAGGAAATCTCAGGTAGATTTACTGATAAAACATAGCAGTTGAATGAAGCAGATAAGGAGAGTTGATTAATTTAGGGCAAATGCCCGGGGAGCGATGTCTCTTTTTGAGATGCTGATTTTTGTGTTAAGGGCATAATCTGCACATCTTAGATGAGCATCAAACGATGAGGAAAGGGATGCAAATAGATGCAAGATGAAAATAGAAATACTCCTAATGTGAACAAATGAGTCATATGACAAATTTGGTAACTCTAGATACTGACATAGAAAGTTTTAGTGCCACTACCAGACAGTGAACAAAGGACTAGTGAAAAATAGGATATCAGTTCAAAATGAAACTTTAAATCTTCATAGCTTAATTGTGAACATAATTTAATACCAAAAGTAAATTTAAAATTTTTTATTTTCAATATGTAGATTAGAGTTGTTGTAAGCTCCTGACTGTTATGACACATTTCCCCCGAGTGACAAAGAACTGTATTCGAGACCTACATAACTTAACATTTTTTTTAGTAATCTCTTATGAACATAAACGCCAGACAGATGTATTCTAATTTACAGTCTTAAAAGGCAACAAGCACCCGAAGGCATCAATGCACACAACAGAAATATACACAAAAATGGTAGCAGATATAGCAGAAAACTTTAGGAAGAGATAGGCACCATGAGGTAATAAAATTCTTCAAGCATAATTAATAAGCAGTACAGAATATTCTAAAAATAAATATACCTAATAGAATTTTAAAAAAATTTAAAAAAAAGAAAAAAAAAAAGGAAGCTTTCTGGGTATTGTCTTATAAATTCTATTGAGCATTGGGCTTACATTCATATATCCGAGAGATTTCAGTCGTAACTTATATTTGTAACTTATAATGAATCCCAACCAGTCTTAGTAGAAAATCACTAGATTACAGCATTCCTCAACTTGTACCGTAATGAGGATTCAGAGTACAGCAGCAAATGAGAGGGTGAGATTACATCTCAGGTAACAATTAGATGAAGTATGTCACTTTGGCAGTGGGAGATCCCAGATTATAACTCTTAGTCATACTAAAAGGAGAGTCAGGCAATTTTACTCTCAGGGTGTCATAGCAGTTTTGAAGATCCCCCAAAAAATGTCATACAGGCATAAACTTATATCTGAAGAATAAAAAGAAAATATTGCAAGCTCATCAAGTGAAAAAAATAAAAACAAAAACAAACTCAGCACCAAAAATTAGTCACATTAGCAGTCAGTCTTGCATTTGCAAAACCTATCCAAACTATATTGCAGTTATAAAGAGCTATATTATTTATCTATCAACAAAGTTGAAAAGAGGTATATGTTTTTGGTGGTGTCAGTTTGTTGGTTTGCATGGTTTCCTGTCCATAAGATATCTCCAAAAGTTCTAGATGAATTTCATTCAGATTCTCTGGAAGGGTGGACAATAGGCAAAGAAAGAACTGATTAGATTTTTGAGCAGATCCATGCACAATTACCTCCCCAGTTATATGTCCAAAACACATAATATTGCCAATTTTGTTTTCCTGTCCACAAGATATCTCCAAACGTTCTAAAGGAATTCCATTCAGATTTCCGAGTGCTTTCTAGTTACTAATGCAGTGACATCAGTCCTATAACAGGCTATGGTTGGTTGACTTAAGTTTAAGCCTCCAGGCAAGTCTTAATTATTTAAATTATTAAGATTATCAACTTTTTTCCTCCACTGCAAAGCTACTCCAAGTAAAAAGATTTTCAAAATGTGAATCAATGACTGCAGTAAAGCAATACCAAGCTGAATCATGATTTACATGTGAACAGATTCCAAAGTGATGTAAAAAGCTATTTCAGGTGTCAGTCATTATAGCTCATTATTTAATTGCAGTCTTATCCCCCAGGCCTATCCCAAAGCCCTAACAACTGTTCATACTAGTCAGCGTTAATATCAAAGAATACAATAAAAATTAAAAAGAAATAAAAAGAATTCTTGCATCAAAGTTACAAACTGATAAATGAAATCATCCATTACTACTTAAAGTATTTAGGCTGGATATTTTTAGTGATGTTTTTTTTTTTACATCAACCACAGGGAATGGGGGAAGGGGATAAACCAAAACTAATTAGCCCTAGAGATAAATGTGTAATGTATTTATAAAACAGACAGATAATATAACAACATTTCATTTAGTTATTCTTGATTAGCAACAGCCTTGCTCGAATATTGGGTTACTTTCTTTAGAAAGAAAATAAAACATTTTCAAATGGTCGAAGACTTTTGGACAGATATTTGTACCCTTTGCATGCAGATGATTTTACAAGTAAACAAATCAACACTGGTTGGTACTGCTCTTAGTTTATAATTTGAGAAGTCAAAAAAAAAAAAAAAAAAAAAAAAAAAAAAAAAATCATTATTTCTTTAACATCACTTATAACTAATACTAAGATCTAAGGAAAGTGTTTCCATCTGAAATCCACTTGACCAATTGTTTTACCATAATTCCCCCATGCATAATCTACTACCACAGATAATCCGCACACCCCAATGAAGCTTCAATTTCAAATGAAAAATGCATTTTCCTGTGTATACTCCACATCCAATCCTTTGATCTAATCAGTATCTCTGAAATGTTGGATTTTTGCCAGGAGTTGGAAAATGTGAATTTTAATCTAAGCCTCATTAAGTAGTAATATTTTTCGTCCTCAAATGTATGCAAGTTATGAATGTGTGAGCATAGCAGTTCCATCAACGGTGTAGCTGACTATAAGCAACGAGTAGGGAAGGGAGAAGTCAATGAGTTAGTTGAATGAATGGACATTTGTTTTAACATAAAAAAAATCATGTACTTGCCTTGCTGTAAGTTAGTGTTACATATGTGTAGTGAAATGCAATGCACCTGCATGCACTGCAACCCCACAAATTTAGCATGAGAATGTGTATAAATGCGAGTGTGTGTGTGCGCGTGCGTAAAATTAACTTTACTTTGCTGATGACAATATCATTATAAATGCAATAAATCTATAGAAAATGACAAATTATTTTCTTTCAATTCTCTTGTTCAAAAATGTAATTTTTCCCTCCTTTTTCTTAGCTTGATCACTGCTGTTAACAACAATAAGTATTACAAAAAGATGGTGGCAGTAGATTGCAGTACAATTCTCTACTAAACCCACTCCTCTCATAACTATGACAGCTAAAGATTGCATAATTTCATACTGGCTTAGGGCCAGTGTGTTACTGTGTCTACCAATTGTGTATTATTTTCATATAAAAATTTTTTTTTTAAAAAGTAATTTTAGCCAAACTTACATTTTTATAATTTTATTATTCTAATTACCTGAAAAAGATGTGATTAAAAGTGTATTTTCATTGTAAATTACTGCCATCTGGCGAGTATGTTCTCAGTTTTCTATATTATCGATCACCATCACGGTAGTCAAAAGGCCCTTCTACAGCCAACGAACAGTGCTGAAAAATGTCCTGCAATTAGGTTTCTGTAGATAATACACCTGTATTTTTTAGCTCAAAGAATTCGGAAAAAAGTGTAGATTATACATGGGGAAATTACAGTATTTCTTCTTCACATGAGCAAAACTCATCTTATATCTACTGTAATTAAATAAAATTAGTTGCATTAGGATAGTGATTTTCTGCCTATATAGAAGTAGGTCGAAGTGTAGGAGTTAAACTTCAAACCCAATCCCAAGTTTAAAGCTTGTCATTGCAGCTAATTATCACTGGTAAACTTAGCCATTTATCATTTCCCAGCAGATTTTTGTCTAAGTAGAAAACATGTACAAGTAGACATTGTCCAGAAACAGCACCTCCTCCTTCCAGTTATTGTATCAAACAGCTTTTGAGTAAAGAAAAAATATGACTCCTGAGAATTCACAAAATCCACTTAGAAATAATTCATGCCATAATTGTCAAAGCAAAACAACACTAATCAAAGGCAACCTTAAGTACTATTTAGTATATTTCAAAGGAAGCAAAATATTTAGATATTAGTGGATTTCACAAAAATATACAGTTAGATGGTTAAAGTTAAGCAACACTATACCAGTCCAGTATTAAAGGAGGAATTGTATGTAACAAAATCAATGTCCCCCTAGACTTTACCATTGAGTATTCACTTTGCTGTGTGATTAGAAATCTTACACAAATGTTTTACAAAGAAAAAGGTATTATACAAATTATCCTTATTTAAGAAACAATGACCACTAAAAAATATTAATAAACTTGTGACCTCTTAACCACCTGTCTACTATTCAAATTAGTGTTGCAACTACCCATCTATCAGAGTAGATATTTACTAAGTATAACTTAGCCAGACGCAATAGTAACACACAATGAGAATCAAATGCAAAGTCTGCCTGGAGAGTTTTAATCCCATAACCCAGTGCCAGGTACCACGGATGATTTCATCATGGGTGTGTCAAGGGTAAATACAACTGATGGAGGCAAAACTTCTTCAGGCTGGTTTTGGAATCAGAGTTGTCCATCACCTAGACTGGTTGCTAACCATAACTAGAGAGCCCAGGTTACGCTACTATTTTACCTATAGATGGGGAGAGAAGAGAGGGCATTAGTGCAAAGTGAACACAAATTGTCTCAGTCAGAGTTTGAACTCGGCCCGCCAATTCTATTCTCTGTGCAGTTAACCATTCAGCCACTCCAGAGCAGAGCCAGAAAGAATCAAGCTATTTAATATTAACAACAAATTTATTTTTTTTTAAAATAGCCTACCTAGGAGAATGGTGCCTTAGTCCTCTTCAAAATACTCCATTCGGGACCTCACACTTATCCCAGCAGTCTTCTTTCAAGATTGCAATCAGCTGCCTCATCGCTTTAATCTGTTTGTGTAAAGCCAGAAGTCACAGAATGCCAAATCTGGACTGTAGGGGGACTGACAGATCCGTGTGATGCAATGTTTTGCCAATAAACCCTGCACAAGACGTGAAGAATGACTAGCTCGGTCATTGTGAATATAATGGTCATACAGTTCACTCAATGGATTCTCACTACCAATTGAGTAACCTCACAGGAGAGTGTTCACGCATTGCGAAGTAAGGTCCCGTCTGTTTGGTTGCCAATTTACATCAAGGACGTGCAACGGGTACTGGAGATATTCAAAATGGCTGGATAATTTCCAGACAGACCACATACGAGCAATGACTTGCAACACTAGCTTACTAACTGCTACATCACTCCAGGCACTCAGTGCATCAGATGGAAACAAATGGTGTAAACAAAATATTAAATACACCTAAGAACTTGAGGAAATATTTCCTTGCTCAGAGCTGAATTTTTGTGCTTTGAAATAGTTGTGGTAGTGGAAAGGAAGAATATTGAAATATTTGCTGACAGTTAGAATAGATGATTATGGTTTCAAGAATCTGCTTATTCTGCCTTATGCATAATTCTCTAGTAACCATTGCCTAGCTGTCAGGTTTCCTCCCTACAACCATAAAATCTCAAAAAAGGTGTTCTAAGCCAAATCATTCATAAGCCTGCTCTTTTCTCGGATGAAAGATCAAACTGGTCAAAGATGCCTATGCTGCCAAAATCTATCTATTTTACCTTCTCTTGATCATTTGAAAGCCTTTGGCCAATGTAGAATTTCTAACAATACAGACAAATGGATTGGAATTTTGGTATTCTTGCTCCTCTCTCAGCAGACAAACACTTATAATTACTCAGTCAATATCACATATTTGAGAGTAGAGTTAAGTGGCAGACCAAAAGGACCTGTTGGCAAAAAGATTCTGAGCGGCTACCAATTGTACTGGGTTGATAGCTTTGAAGAAAAAAGCTACAACATTCAGTATAAATCATTCCATCATCAGATTACTTTATTTAAAATCCTATATTTCTACACAGCAAAATAGCTTTTTAGCATTAAAGAATACATCAAGTGTACAAATTAAATAGAAAAAGAAAAAAAAAAAAACAGTTTAATCAAAATTATCTAGAGCAATAATTGCTCTAGATAATTTTGATTAAACTTGTTTTTTTTCTAAATATAATTATTTTTTTAAATATAATTATTTGTGATTTATTTGTAAAATGCATAATGCACTTTACAAATAAATCACAAATAATTATAGTTTATAATTTTTTTTCAAATATCTGCTTTTAACTTTTACATGTTAATTTAAGATGATATTAAATATCGCAACATCCAAAATACTCTCTTTTGCTTTGCAACTAGATATAGCCAAAAGTACAAATTTAATTTCTTGAGAGATTATAAATAGTAAATATTTTCCTGATGTTTGTGCATTTTACATGAATATAAATGTACTGCCATATGAAAAAGCCATTAGAAAAAGAAATTTGATAATACTTTCACAATTTCATGTTCTGATATAGTTGTTGGCATTTATGTGTATTTAGACTACTATCTATATCTTATAGGTTTCAGGTTTTGTTATTATTTCGGTACAAGATTTATTACCCAGTTTACATTCAATAACATCTATAAAATATCAGCAACAGCTTTGGCTTGAGAGTGTTTTAGATTAATCATTGTTGGCTTCACATAGAGTTACTAGGAGGAGTAATATTCTCATTCCAGTCATTTTTGATTATCCAAGTTTCAAGTTCGCTTCACAAGCTTAAATATTGCCATGTAGGTAGATAATAAAATGGATGACATATTGCTAAAGTTCAGTTATCAGAACAATAATCCTTTCAAAAGAGGTTATTAATCACCACTACCAAAGGTTTAGGTTATTCATGTGTTCACACATTTATATGTATCCGGACTTTGCCCAGACCTAACTGTTCATAGAAACTTGAAATTTTTTTACACACCCCCCTCAATTTGTAGGGAAAATGTTTTTTTTTTTGTTCTGAAAATTTCCCTCCAAAATAGGGTTTTAGTGGGGTATGGGTTCAATTTTCAATGTAAGCTTATGCTAAATTGGTCACTAGTTTGTGCCTGCTTGTTTTTTGAAAATTCAGACATCTTTTAGTGAAATGTAAACTGTCCTGAAAAACAATTTTAATCATCCCAAAGGAAATGTAAATGGTCCCAAAATCAAAATGTTTCTTTACTTTGTTATTATCATCTATAGTTGTTAGTATCATAATAAAAACACCATTAAAGTGTTGAAATAAATAAATTGTCAAACTCCAATCAAAACCTGGAGTTGAATTTGTTTTTCTACCGTTTATCTAACAAAAACAACAAAATGACAAGAACAATCCTCACCAAATTAACAAATAAAAAATATCATTTCCATCCTGGAGGCATCCCGGGGAAGATATCTATTCTTCCCCCGAACACATTTTTACAGACTACGGGACAACGTTAACTTTGAGCACTGATGCATTCTAATTCTACTAGAAGTAAAATTTATCATAAAATTTAATGACTTCAAATTGCTAGAGGAAAACAAGTATTTTATTTTGTAATTGAATAAGAGCAGAATGAACAAAAATATTCCTGAGAAATTCAATAACACTAACAGTCACTATCCAAACAATCAGATATTGTCACAGAATGTAAGGGGGGGGGGAATCATGTCAAGTCATCTCAGCAGTCTGCATTCTTGAAATTGCACAGGACACAAAAGTTATTTGTCACATTCATTGAAATAATAAACAATGAAAAATTAACAGCATTACATCATCAGCCTTTTATTGTCCATCGTTGGACATAGACCTTCCAAGACTCGCCAGATTTCTCACTTGTGGGCGTCACGGAGCCAATATCTTCTGAACTTATCTAAATCGTCACTTCATCTTTTTTTTTGCATTTGATCTCTGGGGATCCATGTTATGAGTAGTGAAGTCCAGTGGTTGTCGGACATTCTTGCAACATGAGTTGCCCATTGCCATTTGAGTTTTCTAATGAATTCTATGATATCTGATTCCTGTTTGTTCTCTAATATATGTACCGTCTTGTGATCTCTCCATGTGATGTTAAGCATAATCCTCTCCTGTGCACATTGTATGGTTCTTAGTTTGAGAGCCAATCTTTTGATTAGATGACTATTGGGAGGATGCATTGGTTGTATACCCTTCATTTTAAAACTAATGGGATTTTCTTGTTCTTGACGGCTGAGCTTGCACTGCCGAAAGCTTGCCAACCTAGAGTGATTCTGCACTGGATTGCTTCAAAATAGAAAAAAAAGCAGTACGAAATAATAACACATTTCTTTTTTGGCTGGATGTGCTGTGAAGCTTTTAATGGTTGATTAAACCATATCAGTTTTATTGCAAAGTAATTCAATTTTGTAGTTCGAAACATCTGAAATTCCAGTTTATGAACTGCATTTGTAACATCGAATGCCTTAGGGAGACAGAGCCGAGAGATTCCCTTTTTCGAACACCAGCCCCGTCAGGCTGCTTTAGCAGTATTGTTTCAGTAATTAGCTGGCACGCTCGAAATATCACACAAGGACAACTCGGCGACAGGGATAAATCTCACAACTACAGATACGAGTGCATGAACAACTAGCAAGCATCTGTGCTGCGGCTGCGGGGGATGACTTAGAACTATATTGTCACTACAGGGACAAATCTCCCAACTATCGAGTTTACAAGAATAGGGTGTTTATATAAAAGATTCTAGATAAAGAAAAATGGCCAAAATCCAGAACTATGTATCAATAGCAGGGTGTTTGGCCTCTGGGTCAGAGGTAACTGCTTTTCCCTATCTCTCCCACTGACCGACATCCCAATCTCTGTACTCAGTGACTCAGGGTGTTTCAATCAATTCTTTCAGTTTCTTGATCAAAAGGCTTAAACATAATTTCCTTGTTATACCGTGGTTTTATTTCTTTCAACACCCCATGATGGCGTCTTCTAGCCTATGAGGAAATGATCCTGAAAAGCTTATTTGTTTTTATGCTTTTCCTTTCCTCCGCACTTAATTTCTTTTTCCATTGTTGTTACTATCTCAATTTTCTGTTATTGTTCGGTATCTCCCTCTTAGTTCAAGGTTCAGGTGTTTTAATCTATGTACTTTTTTGTTATTTCATAGTTAATTACTTGTTAATATAACCACTAGGGTTTATTACTGTTGGTTTGTAAAATCTGATTGAGGGGTGGCTATCTTGCCACACATGGAACAATCATCAATGTAGAGATGAACTGTCATTGAATTTTACCTTGACATTCTTAATGAATAATTTCCTGTCTTTCTACATAAGAAAATTATTTCAAATTAATTTATATACAAAACTTTTATCCAGTTTTTGTATTTATGGCTAATGAACATATTAAGGTAAAGTTTTCTTTTTGTCAAATGACTAACACCAAGGAATTATTTTGTAATGTATACTGCTAAGTGATCATTCTAACTTCAACTTAAGTGCATCTATATGAAAATAAGGTTTCTACAATTATAGCTACTAGCTGAAAATACCCGTCCTATGGGCGTTTATCCCAAGCTATATGGAGCACAGTCATAAAATGATTTAATGTTTTCCAGCTGTAGGTTCCATATTGGTGGGGATAACTGACCGCCAGGTGGTTATTTTCAGCTAGTTTAAAAGTTGAAAATATAAAAAATTAAAAATTAAAAAATTAAATGTTTTATTTATTGCAGATAAATTGAAAAGCATGACAAAATTTAAATTAAAAAAATCTTAGTTGTTATGAGAATAACTTTTTGAGTTGCTGTTAGCAGCATTATTGTTTAAAATTGCTTCGCTAATTAAATTAAGATTAAACTTATTTTTGTGTCTATTAATTCTTTAATGACAGGCATCCTAATATTTGAATAGCAAATAAGTAATTTTATATGCTTTATGAAGGTAAATTGTACAGTACATACAATAGGTTTTGGTCAAGAATTTGTTTAGTTTACATACATAGCAGTTTTAGTAGTAGAAAGGAAAAAAACAAAAAAAAAACAAAAAAAAACTTTAAAAACCTTTATGTAATATTATATGGATACTAAGAACAAAATTGAAACCATATCAGAATAAATGAAGTGAATGTAAAAATATTTTGGACTTTTAGTTATGTAAACAAAAAACTTATATGATAACAATAGTAGTTTTAAGCATCTATACTTTAAAATTCTAAACATTACCTTTTGTTAAGCTCTTAAAATGCATTTTTGAGCTTTAAAAAAGAAATAATCACTGGATTCTTTAGAAATTATAGCCTATAACCATCTAGGAGTGAAATATCTAAAGCCTACAACCGTTTGTTTTGGGTAAAACGCAATTGTCAAGGCGAAACATTGTGACAAAGAGGTTAAGCAATTTTTATTATTATATATAAAAGACATGGCTTAGTTGTAACAACTGTCACTTTTGCTTTTTAAATTACTAATAAAAAGATATAAAAGTACAAGTAACTACTTCTCAGGTATTTTCCACACATTTTAGATAACAATTAGTGGCTCTTGCACTTTGGTGTTTAACGAAATAAATATATGGAGATTTGAGGGCATGCAAACTCAATGATATATCAAACACACCAAGTAAAGATATGACCAGCTACCTATCAAATCTAGACAAACATCTATCAATGAAGAACCACCCCTTCTTTTCATAAATCTATCAAGAGAAGAGGACGCATCTATTTACAAAAATAGCATTAATAACCGCGGTAATGCAGAAAGAGGTTAGACAGACACATGCACACAAAATTTCCATGACAGTTTATAGACAACTTTGAGGTTTTTGAATTTAGGAGAGGGGGGACACAATAACAATATGATAGTCTTATGTGGTATTAGTTACTGCTACCAAAGGCTTAGGTTATTCAGGTGTTCACACATTTATATCTATCTATCCGGACTTCGTCCAGCCCTAACTGTTCATAGTAGTTCAATTTTCAATGTAAGCTTATGCTAAATTGGGCACTGTTTTTTGAACATTCAGATATTCTTTAGTGATCACAGCCCAACTCTTTAATTGATCAGCCCCATCATATATAGGTGCCAGTGATTCATAATTTCCCTTGGAATGCTAGTTTTATTTTAGTTTTCAAAAGATACCAAACAGCATTTGGCAAGTCTGGCTCAATAAAAGGACATAGAATTAAAGTCAGATTTCATTCCAAATGTCATGCAACAGGTTCTTAATATAATTCTGAAACTTTTCCGTTATAATCAATATTGTAAAATCCAAGCTAGCCAAGTGATATAAATAACTCAGTCGGTAAATAATGGAAATAGAGAATATTTTGGCAATCAAAAATTTCCAATCAGCACATAAATAATTGGAGGTGCAGAGTGGCATAGTGGTTACTGGCACAGAAAACAGAATCAGTGAAACGAGTTCAAGTTTTGACCAAGGCTGCTTGCATCCACTTTGTGCACGCACACACACACACTCTTGAGAAAGACATGAATCCACTTTTCATCCACCTATGGGTAAATAGCAGAATAGTTTTGGTCCTTTAGCCTTGTAAGGCAGACCATCTTGGGTATGAGGCTAGCAACTCCACCCGTAAAAACCTACTAAAACCGCAATGTGGCCCTGTGTCCTACAAGGAGTCTACAGGAACAACAAAAATGTTTTGAAACAAAACAAAAAAATAATTGCTTTGAAAAAAGTGAAAGTTTTTTTGCAAGAAAATTAAGAGAATTTTACATTATAAACATCACTATAAGACTTTTGACCAAGCTTATATCAATGAATATTTGTAAAGGCATAAATACTGTGCAATATGACATTTCTTTATCAGCTTCAGAATTAATTGTATCACCCCTACTAGAGCTGTTCACTTCAATGATCTTTCATTAAATTTAAATAAAACTGGGTTTATTTTAGATAATCACAATAAAGTAAGGAACCTTTAGAATACAAAAACTGAAATACATCAAACAAGAAAGAGATAAATAAGCTTCAGGTCAAGAAAGTTTATTGTTGCTTTGGGTAAGAGGTTTTCAATTTATATTTATAAAATAATTTAATTTTTTTTTAAACGATGAAGGGGGTTATTCTCTTTCATTAAATCTAAATAAGCCCCTTCCCCTCATTCTCTTTTCTTAAAGGTATTTGAGATAGTCACATATAGCATCCATTATAAAAAATTAAATCCTTCAAGACAGGCCTAATAACAATGTTATTTTTAACTGTACATTTTACATCAACACAAATCAATCAAGTGATACCCAAAAGCAGGTACGTTTCTTGTGACCAAACCGGTTTTACAAGGGATTTTTTCATCCAGTTGATAAATCCTTTAAGATAGTTATTGATAATAGATGAATCAGACACACTATCTACTTAAAGAAAAGGTTTGTATATACCTGTACAGCTTTCTGTATGCTCAAGAAATTGTATTAATACTACTATGTCTTTTCAGGAGGAGATACTTAGTGCCTTCATGACAACTAGTCATAAAGTTGTCTATTTAGACAATTTCAAACAAGGACATAACCATAACCTTTAGATTTTGAGAAAGCAATGATGGCTGTTTTGATAGAATGCATGTATAATATACATGGGTCACTCCATGTCAAAATGAACCAGTTGCTAGTTGAAAATGGAAGAAAAAAAGATTTGGTCGTTGTCACTTCAAAACAAAGTAGTCCTTGTTTTTTATCCATAGTGACTGAACAAGTAAAGATATGGAGCTTTTTTTACAGGACTTAATTTCAAACCCAAATGAAGATATGAGAAAGTTAGAGCAAAATCTGAGATGGTCAAGTGGGGCACTTCGCCAAAATTGGTCCACTTGACACGGAATGACCCACATTGTAAATTACAGGAGCATACTTTTATATGATAGGAAGCATTTCCCATAACCCGACAAATACATAGAAACGTGTGTGCGCAAACAAACATGTTTTTACATGAATGTTGAGGATAATTCCTCTTAGTAGAGTAGAAAGAAAAATATTTAGTCTCATTTTATTGCAGTAGATTTAATGACAATACAAAAAGGACAAACCTTTCATGCATAACAAGGAATTAAGTAGTGTGGAAGTAGTTGGTATCAATCTTAAATGACCGGCTGTCAGTAGGGAGTGTTAAATAAAATAAATAAATAAAAAAGGATCTAATAAGAAGATATCCTGAGTTAGATATTTTATGTGTATAACAATTGATAGGACACCAAACCTTAAAGCACTGTGGGGGATAGTTCAGAACATTCTTTGGAAAATGTGTTGTGCAGTAACATTCTGAATGAATATTATCACAGTACAGTACATAAAAAAGACACCCTTTGAAATCAATAAAAAATTTCCACTTAAATCAAACAGATACAAAATAGACAAAAACATTTTAAGAGAAAATCAACAAAAATATTGCTTGTTTGATGTCTACATATGCCAAATACACTTACTATTCTTTGTCATTACAAACTAAATTAGCAAAGTGCATTTGGAATTCCATTTCTAATTTGAGCATTATATTCAAGTCATTGGCCTCAAATGCATAAATATGCATTATATTTCTTTTCTTTTTACAGGGACAAATAGCGTGAGAAGCAATCATTGCACTTAAATTGCTTTCTACATGATTACTTTACCAATTATTATCTTATAATGTTAAGATTAATTGCTGTGAGAAAGTAAATTTGACAGTTTTACTTTTGTGTCAAGCATGTGAAATATGCAGAAATATGTGAATATGAAGAGCAAAAAGAGTGCAGCAGTAGCAAGTTCTACAAGTGATCGGTACTATTTTGATGATGAATCGGTCTAACATTCAACAACAGCATTTGCACAGCCTATGTCTGGCACTCAAATAATTTCATAAGAGTCAAAGAATGAATATTTTTATAGAAATCCAAAGCTCACAGAAAGTTTGAGGCCTAGAGGCAAAACTTGTTTGTTTTGTTAAGAGCTGACAATTTCTGAGCAAATCTAGTCAACTCAGCTATTGACAATCACAATGTTTTTAATGCAATTTTTCTTCTAGCAATAAGGAAGAAAAAGGGTTTCAAATAGCTATTTCCAGCCTCTCAGCTTTCAGGAAGTTGAAATTTGTTTTGTTAGCAAACAGATCAATGCCCTAAAATTATTTTCAAGTAGGATTTTTCAACAGCACATTAAAGCTTTTAATTTGCTTAGGAAGATGCATGCATATGTAATTTGAGTATATTCACATGGAGATATTGGATACAAAATAAACATTAAGGCAGGCGGCTGCCTTTTAAAGACTGCACAAGGTTGGTAGTTTGTAATTGTGAAATACTGCTCTAATATTCCCCAGTATATACATATGAAATAAAACCAGTCTGACAAGATGGGAATACCTAGTTTATAAAATTCAACTACTGATACTCAACAGAGACAACACATTAAAAGTATCCTAAATTAAAGATTAAAGCACTTTATTTAATCTAAATCTTGACAGAATTTACAAGTTGACATTTATTGCTTCTGTATATGACATACTAAATTGAGTCCAAAGAGAAAGGTCTGTGATTGTATATTATCTTCAAGATGAGTATGCAGTAATGAACCAAACCAGACATGCACCTAAGACTAGAACCTCAAACTTCTCAGCTGTGTCAATTCACACAAATATAAATAGCAAGTTTTACCTGCAATTTTATCTTGTCAAATGACTCAGAGTAATCCGCCACGAATGAACTCCTAAATGTACACTTATCAAATTTTAAATATTGAGGTTACTCTTGAATCAGGAATTTGAACCGTGAGATCCATCTGACCATATCCTATTTACACTATATACAAATTTCAAATCAAGAAAGATCTTTGAAATTTTCTTTCCCTGGAAGTGGGTTTTATTCCCAAGCAAGCTTTGTGCAATCATTTCCTCTCAGTTTCATGAATTACACAGCAAATAACATAATAATTTAGAATATTTAAAAAATTTACAAACTCTTGTCAAAATACAGTAAAAATCATTACCAGCCAACCAGGATCAAAGTGAAAGACAAAGGAAAGTACTACTAAAATCATGATCAACAAAAATGCAAGTAAAACAACAAAAACAATGTCATCAAGATATAACTAAATACAGGATAGAGATATAAACAATGAAGATCAGTAAGCCTTTTGAACCCTGCTCCCTACCTAAGAGTTTTCCCAAAACAATATTCCTGAACTTTGAGCAAATAATGAAATTTTGTATGTACCATTGAACACAAAATATGGCCTACAATAACCTAAGTTGGTATGAATATCATCAACATATTTTACGGATTTTAAATGCCAATATTCTTGTTTAGTTGACCAGTCTCATTGGATAATTTACATTGAATCCAGTCTCTTCATCTTTAAGTAAGTTCAAAGTATTTATTTTCCAAGCAATAATTTCATGATTAAAATGTCAATATTTTCTCAGATCATAAGTGCCCCCCCATTTGCTTCTTAACCAGGTAATCAAGCAAATGTCAAAAAATAAATTGAAAAGTTTAAAAAGAAAAACATTTCAAACTATCTACAGACTAAATTAATGAGTTTAACTTTACTGGTTAACAAGTACATAGGATATTTGCCACAGAATTTTGTTGTAGGTTTTTTTAGTTAAAAGTTCCATATAATTTATCTCTGACAACAAAGTTGAAGAGGTATATGTATTCAGTTGTGTCTGTCCACAGGATATCTCCAAAAGTACCTAATGAATTTCAATGAAATTTTCTGGAAGGGTCGGCCAAGGAAAAACTGGTAACATTTTCAGGCGGATCCAGGTATTTCTTTTTGATCGAATGGTATTTTTCCAGGTTTTTTTTCTCCATACATTTATGTATTACTTTCCACGATATCTCCAAATGTTCTCAATTAAATTTTGTGGAAGGGTGCATAATAGGCTACGGAGGAAGTGATTAAATTTTGGGGGCGGATCCATACACAATTATCTCCCCCCCCATAATATTGCCAAAAGTTCATGTCTGTCCTCACAATATTTCCAAAGGTTCTCAATGAAAGGGTGGCTACAGAAGAAGTGATTCAATTTTTGGGTGGATCCATGTACAATTACTTCCCCTGACAATGGTGTTGACAGAGGTATGCACTCAGTGCTTTCTAGTTATTTGTAGACAGAAAAATGGAACAGATTCTACTAGGCATGTCAGTAGAAGGAGCAACAATAATTCCTTACATTTTATTCAATATTCAGAATTGCCAATGATGGATAGAGAATCTGAAGCAAGTTATAGCTTTATCTCAAGAAGGTTCATCAATTTGAATACTGACATTCATTGTTCAGGAGAACATTGGCTTAAAGACAAAGGGAAATGGTGGTAAATTTCTGAGGAATTCAAAGACCAAGTTGTAGTTGAAATTGACTGACAGCAAGAGACAAATATAAACAAGCCTGGCTGCTCCAGAGTCAAACTCTGCTCCCACTTCCTTGCATAATTCTACTATAAATTTTGGAGGTATGCAAGTCAGTTTAGCGCAGGTGGTAACACACAGCGATCACTAGGTCATGAGTTCAAATCATGGGGAATGGGGATTTTACATATTGGTTCACTCCCCTATTTTTGGTGAGGATTGTTCTGGTCTTTGTTACATAGGAAAGTCAAGTCAACTCAACTGTCCTGGAGTTTGACAACACTAAGGTTCTAATATGAAAAAGTTTTATTCTAATATTTCTAACTAAGGCTGCTTAAAGATATTTAACGGTACAAGACTGATGACTGTGTGGGGGGGAGGGGATCATTCTGATCTCTTAGATAAGCTATAGAAATCCTCATTTATTCAACTCGAAAGTTAAAACTTCATAACCCCATTATGTCTTTGTCTAACTTTAGAAAGCTAAATTAAGGACTACCAGACATCAACCTTTATGAATAGTAGAGAAGAGATATTAAGGTTGCCATGTCTGAACATTCAAAAAACAGGATGTTCCTGAAGACATCCTGGCCCCGCCAAACACACACTTTGGTGCTATGTAACGTTGAAACAGCCATGATAATTAATTTTGCCGACTTTTGGAGAATTATAAAAATTCCTTACTGATGAAGATTTCTAGACCTAAATGGAGGACACAATGATGGCAATGCTAAGTGATATGCCAGTCTTTGGTATGTAATTACAACAGTCGTGTCAACCCAAACTACTACTAGCATAGTCACTAGTTTATAGTTCTCATTAGCAACATAAAAACCATCAACATTTTTTCATCTCTGCTACAGATTTAATCGTTACAATTCATTTTTCCTTATGATGCAGTTACTTTATGTTTTTAACTCAATTTTAAAAAAAACAAGGCTGTTAACACTGAAATAACACTTTAATTCATTCTCTTACTACCAGCCAATCATACAATGTGTGTGTGTGTGGGGACGGGGGGACAGCAGTGTATATATAATCACACACTCAATCAGCCAATAAAGGAATACATGTATTAACTGGAGGCCCTGAATATGTCTATTTAACAGAATTTCACGATGGTAGAATTTTGGTCTTTCTCACTTCCCAAATAAGCGTGGATAATGAAACCCATTTGAAACTGCAGTCCACATCACACAAAATAAAATAAAAAACAATAATGATCTTTCATAGATACACCTGGTTTGTCTTAAATTTATTGGCACACACACACACACACACAATAGTATGTGGTCATAAGTATGTGACACAGTTGTGCATAGATATATTAGTAGACCTGTTTTCAACCGAAGAAGGTTCAATACATTAGTAGAGCGATTTATCTAAATACCATTAATTGTTCATCTGAGGATCAAATCGTGAAACCGGCTGCTATGAACCAATGAATTATTATTTCTCTCATATATATTATTTTTTTCAGCATGCCAAGAGAATTTCCAACCAAACTGAGACTAGAAAACTGTAAGATCAGATACAGGAAGTAGTTAACGAAGAGGGAATTTTGAAACTAGACCCAGCTACATGTCGAGAAAATGTCAGCCTTGCTAGTTAACAAAGAATAACATTAGTGTAGAAATGGCAAGAAAAATTGTTAGGGGAGATCTTAATGACCCATTTGTGAACTGGCTCCCTTATATAAGAACCTCAACTAGGTATCAGCTTACTAATCGATATACATTCAATTAGTAATTCTAGCAACTGAAAAATTGGATTCCTCTCTTTTGGTTCAAAGTGAACAAACAAAAAGAAAAATGTCAAAGATTTGACAATCATCTCAGAAGTGTTTTTTTTTTAAAAACCTTGGGAATAAGCAAAAATTAACCCAAAAACAGGAGTTTATTTTTTTTTAGATGAACAGTTTTCTGTAATGTTTAATTTTTACATGAACTACCTGTATACAAAGAGAACTTTGAGATTAAAATTTTTTTTTTATATGTAATAAATGTCAAGGAAAAAGAAAATCACCAGAAGATTTAAAGAAACACTTGATAAGTCTATCACATTACATGGGAATGTGTGGTACCAAATATTAATCACCGCTACCAAAGGTTTAGGTTATTCATATGTTCATACATTTATATGAATCTATCTATGTATCTGGACTTTGCCCAGCCCTAACCGTTCATAATAGAAACTTGAAATTATACGCGCGCGCACACGTTTTAAAAATTCCCTCCCATAATAGGTTTTTAGAGGGGGGTTTAAATTTTATCTATCCATCTAGACTTCGCCCAGCCCTAACCATTCATAGAAGAAACTTTATACACACCCTCAATGAATAAGGAAAATGCTTTTTGTTTTTTAGTGGAGGGTTCAATTTTCAATGTAAGCTTATGCTAAATTGTTCACTAGTTTGTGCCCACTTGTTTTTTGAAAATTCAGACATTTTTTTATTGATCAATCCTAACACAGAATATATGGGTGGCAGTGATTTAGAATTTCCCTTGGAATGCTAGTTTCCTTTTGATGCTAAAAATATGTGGCAAGAAAAGTGTTGAGATTCAAAATGAAATGATTTATGAAGAGCAGTGCTGAAAATCTTTTGATGAGTGAGAAGAAGA
>VCCN01004638.1:10945001-10958048 GCA_006491835.1 Architeuthis dux
CCCCCACATAAAGTATATTAATCATTATAAACACTAAATAGTCCTGCTGCTAAGTGACCAAATCATTCCTTTTGTGATGAAACTTTGCATAAGTAACACCCCTGGGTGTAACATTTTTGAATATGGAGCCAAGCAAAATTTACCACTGGTGCGAGTATTGTGCATATCAGAAATATGCGCATCAAAATGAGGCTTACAGTACAATCATTTTCAAACATCCATTTTGAATGGAGTTTGTCTGAAACATTCTGCAGGACCTGTGAGACAGGTTGCAGCCAGTGCATCACACTGGGGCCTGGAGAGACCAAAGTTTCTTGTGTAGAGCTACCAATGGTAGCTCTACACAAGAAACTATCATAGCCAATGGAAACAAGAGTTTGTCTGAAATATTCTGCAGTATGGTCAGCCGGTGCATTGCACCCAAACCCAGAGGGGGGAAAGGGAGTTTCTTGTGTGGAACTACCATAGCCAATGAAAACAGGATGGCTAAAAGACTAAGGATGTTTGTGCAGTGTATGTTTGGGGAGTGAAAAGGCCCCAAAACAGCTTTGCACTGCCTTATAAAAAAATTTTTTCCAGAGGTCATGAGTATGGTAAAGAAAGATTGCTTTTTCATTTTTGATCTGTCACAAAAGAAAGAAAATATTTTATTTTTTTTTTTTTTTTTTTTTTTAAAATGGTCAAACCGGGAAGTAAATACACCATTAACAAATTTGGTACCAAACATAGCGCATTTTTATGTAGAATAGCAGAAAGAAAAAGGAAAAAAAAAAAACCAAGATATGAACTTTGGGGGAAAATATTTTATAAGCACAAATGTAAAGGGTGGTATTTAAGCAAAAATAGAGGATTTCAAAACTACATTGTCTTCATTCTGAATTCAGAATGATCGGTCAAGAAGCTGGAGAAATAATTTTAGGTAATGTTCAATTTAATGGTGGTTAATTCAAACAGCTTTTTGGATGGCTATAAAATGGCTACCCTGATTGTAAATTATAAAGTTTCACACGCTCGCTCACTCGATATTAAAAACAGCAAGTTTGAAGAGTCGGTGCACTCAATAAATATAGACTTACTTTGGCAGTCAGCAGCATTCTTTAAAGTAGTTGGACGATCGCGACCCAACTGGTCTGGGTTCATGCATCATGTTTCCCAGGGAGAGCACCCACCTAAATCAACGACCACGATGCTTCCAATAATCCATCTGACTACTCTTGCTTCTATTCTGCTCTTGTCTACATAGAAGCTCAAGTAAAAGAGTTAAACATATCAACACCCTGCATTACATTCAACCAGCTTCTTTATTTCAAGGCAATGGAGATCATTACAGCCAAATCGATGAATATTGTGTGCCGACTTGGAGGATTTCATACCCTGATGAGTTATTGGGTAGTATTGGTGAATTGATGGCTGGATCTGAACTTGGAGCACTGCAAAAAGTATATGGTATGAATTCTGTGGGCACATGATGAGTGGAAAAGCCATAGCAAGAGCTCTGAGAGGACATATGTTGATGCTGCCTTAAACATGACACTCATGGAAGAGATGTTTCCTGTCAGCAAAAATCAACACTGAGAACGAAGTAGAGCAAGAGAAGAGGATTGACAGCTCTGAAGATGAAGTAAGACAAATCACTTATTGCAAAAATAACAGACTCAAGAAAAAACAGGCCAATTGACGAGGTTGATTTTGATGAACTGCAAAACATTTGTAATCAGTTGATGTCAGATGAGTTTCCAATGACATGGACAAATCAGAAGCACTATGCAAACTTCAGGCCTCCATGGAATCAAGAAAATGAAAGATTTCTTTGACCTCACGATCAGCACTTATTGCATGTACATTGAGGTTGTAAAAGAGTTCATCCGAGCGGAAAGGACGAGTGATTAAGAAATGCATTTGAGTGCTCTAGGAAAGATGCTTAAACTTTTTGTTGCAAATGGCCATATTCATTACACAAAGTGTGGTCTGTTGTATTTGCAAATTTGAAAACACCTGTGGCTTTATGAACAACTGGCTGTGAATAAACTATTCTCAGTATGCAGAAGTGACCACTATTGGGAAGGACTTTGAACTGACCTATCAATAGAGCAAGTGCTTATGAAATCTTTAAAAAAAAAAAAAAAAAAAAAAAAACATGTTTAACTCGAGGTTGTGGCATGACTGAATCCACAAGGCTGCTATGGATATACAGTATGCATAGATATAGCATTATGCATAGCTGCACATTAGTGACAGGTCTACATCATAGTACAAGCAAACAACATGTAGAAATGAGCAGCATCCATTGCCACAGAGATAGCAAAGATCTCCAGAAGATTAAGATATGGTTTTCTCAGCATGATCCCTTCAATCAAAATGAAACAGAACTAAAGTCACTTTCCACTATCTTTAAATCTACTATTGATGACAGTAATAAATGCGATGAAGCGTAGGTGATTGGGTACAAAATTCAGACAAAATTGGATCATGTATCAGTTGAAGATGCATCTGAAGCGTTGTGATAAGATCAAAGCTTTGTCATTTCTGGAAAAGGGTATATCACTATTGGACAGAAAACAGTACATGTAGAGCCTTTGTTGTTCACTCGACTCATTATGCTCATTGAAAGATCAGATGATATGGCAAATTACTTTCAACATGAACTAACTCCAGTTCCAATTTATGTGCAAGCCAAACAAGGCTGCCTTTGGCTGCTCATTTGATACTCACTAGAAAATCACAGAAAAGGACAAAGACCAAAACACACCTGGAGCAAGCCCGATTGCAAAGCAAAAGAGATCAGACAGTAAACGACGAAGGAAGGACAGAAGTGTCTGATGAATATAGCGATAATGTAGTGCATCAGAAGTTCCTGAAAACAGCTATTTTGTTCTTGATGGAGGACACTGGTTGCGCAGAGTAGTGTGGACGCCAAATGTTACATACAGAGAAGTCATCCAACACCACCAGACAAACGTGAAATCAAGGTATGGTACCTGCTCAATTATATTTGATGGCCACGGGAATGGCCCTAGTACTAAAGACCAGGAGCACAAGAGACGGTAGAACCGCAAGTCTTGTTCGGATATCGCAGTGAATGAAAACATCCGTGCATATGAAAATCAGAAGACATTCTTATCAAATGATTCAAATAAAGAACAATTCATCAAGCTACGAAGGAAATATCTTGTTCTTGATGTGCATCATCTTGAAATAAGTACCTGGAGATGCAGATACATTACTAGTAGCAAGCACTCTAAGGAGGAGTTCTTCAGATCACCCTGATACAGATGTGCTCATCCTGCTCTTGCATTTCAATGATGCTGATAAGAAGGGTATAATGATACTTCGGGAACCAAAGAGTCGGAAGGGAATAAAGTGCCTCCTTAATATCAGGGAAATATGCGAAACATTTGAAACTAGCTGTGTTGGAAAACATCCTTGCCATCCATGGTTGGGGAGGTTGTGATATTACTTCTGCACCTTATGGGAGAGGAAAAATTGGGGTAGTTAAACTAGTTCAGTCAGAGGAGGCACAACGGATGATGGGAATACATGCTACATGAATGGTCTGAAATGCGTAACGGCTTGTGGTGATTGCCATGGTTTTAACTGCTATAATACACAGGTAATCGAGTGGGATGAAATTGAAGACCATGGCCGAAAACAATGGAAATTTGTTTTAACTGCTGTTTGATGTTTAGTTTGTGCAAACTACATTAATAAAAAAAAAAAAAAAAAAAAAAAAAAAAAGGAGAAGATAGTATTGTTCTTATTTTACAATGTGTTTTTGTTCTTTTCTATTAAATGAACAGATTATTATAAACATACATAGCACATAGCTATATTGTGTTGTAGATGAACATGGCAATCTAGAAGTGAAGCTCTCGAAAGCGCTAATGTCATAGTTGAAATTTGTCCTTACATGACCACCGGATTGTCATTTTTGACCATGAAATATCTGCAAAGAGTCATTCAACATTGAATATTGATTGTAGTCTACTTATATTACATATTGGTAGAGTTAGAGCACTTCATTGGCAATATTTGTATCATTGACGATTTTGTATTTTTGACTGAATAGCAAAACTGACTAAAATTACTACAATTTTGAATGTGCTATAATAATTTTTCTCCAAACATTCAAGTCCTGTTTTTTTTAATCTACATAAAATGGTACAACTTTTTATGCAAAATTCGCTAATGATGTATTTACTTCCAGGTCCAACTCTAATTTGACTGGACTATTATGTTTAATTTAGCTATAGATTAAGCTGCAGGATCAATCACTTCTATCAGTCATGTGATGGGTCAAGTTAGTGAAAGATCCAAAAACGAAAAAGCCATCTTTCTTTACCATACTCATGGCCCCCGAGAGGTATTTTATAAGGCAGTGCAAATCTGTTTTGGGACCTTCCCACCACCCAACACACGCTGCTCAAACATCCTTTAGCCATTCAGTTTTCATCAGCCACGATAGCGCTACACAAGAAAGTTTTTAAGTCAAAACTATTTCTGAAAAAAACAAAAAAAAAAAAAAACATAAAACTATAATGGTTCTTTATGAAATATTCTTTTAAATGTTACTTACAAAAAAGCAATTACTTTATCTACCCACCCTACTTTTCACAACTTATCCGTTTGAATCTTTTGTTAGGTTTGCAAATGAGGCAAATTTCTGTCAGCTGCTGCCTCATATCAAATGACCCTCCAAGGTAATCCTGACTGACCCTTGTACAACCTGGATTTTTCCAAACTCTTTGGTAGTCGTAATCATTTTAAAAAGGGGAGTTTAGAAAAGGGAGATAAAGTATCATAAATCCTACCGGCTTAACTATAATTGCTCGAGAAAGAAGCCAGTAGCATTTAAGCCTTTGCTTAATAAAAAACAGTTAATCTGAGAAAAATAATTATGGACATTTCTGATTAACTGAATAGAAATAAAAATGATAATGAAGATTATCTGTTCCTCCAGTGAATATTTACAATAATAAACTACACCACTATCATCATCGGCCTTTTAACATCCGTCGTTGGAGAGACCTTCCCAAAGATTCACTAGACCTGGGCATGTGGGCATTGCGGCGCTAATATAAAGTTATCATAAAGAGTACCAACTGAAGATACATCTAACAGATGTAATAGGGGTTGGCATTTAAGGTGTGTATTTTAGAAATGTTAGTATTTGTGTGGTATGCTAGTTTCTTTTGTTAGGTTGTTTTTTTAACATGTTAACAGAAACAGAGTTTACTGTTTTGACTGAAAGGGAGTTCCAGTATGAATGGGATCTTGATGTCAAGAATCGGTCTCTAATACCAGGGTGATGGTGTATCTGATATTTGTGTCAGTAACCTCTGTTCTTCGTGTTCTCTGTAGCATGAGTTTGCTCTGTATTGTAGAGTCAGTAGTTGTAGTATTTTGAGTGTCTCAATATGGCAGGTCTTTTAATTGAACTTGTCTAAATTGTCACGCCATCTTATTTTTTGCCGGCCACAATTTTGCCTATGATCACTACCACTTTATAGACAGAATATATTCAGGAGATAGAATTAATTCTTCTGCACAGGAGTTTTAAATTATTTTAGATAATCTGTTCCTTTTGATTTGGGAAACAAATTAGTTTGATGGATGATTTACTGTCATATCAACTTTTGTGTAAGTCATACAGGGGGGAAAAGGGGTACTGTCAGTCATTAAACTACACTTAGAAATTATTTTGATTTGGCAAGTTACTAAAAGTATAGTCTCCAATGACTCATACCATATGTATATTAGTATGGCATGTACATAGTTAAGTCAATAAATCCATAGCCCAATGAACATAGGATTTATTTTACACAACAAATATTCATTTTTCCAACATAATCTCCTTCTTTGACAATGCATTTAAACCAATGCTTCCCCATTAAATCATATAGATCGACCATTATAGTGAAAATTTCAGACTAAAATCGAGCTATTAACTGTCAGGCTACAGACATTAATCCACCCTCATACATCGATATCACAAGATTTGAGAGTAAAAGGTTAGAGTTAGAGGGAAAAAAAGCCTTTGGGATTCCTAAACATTGGCAATTAATCAAAACAGTTAAATTATGTGAGATAAAATTTGTTTTCCTGCATACACATAGCTACATCAATAAATTGTGCTCATTCATCGGTTACTTCTTGTCTGGTTTTCTTCATAGAAACTATCATTAATATACTGTTTGTTCAAACTACTAAATATTGTTTTTGAAGTAATATTGAAAATGTATGATGTTTAGAAGAGATCCTGAGATTGATCAAATCCAGAGAACGTTAGAGAGCTCAGAGAGAGTAATATTAACTTGGATGTTTATTAGATGAAGCATTGTCAACCATTAGTATTAATTTCTGACTAGTATTTCTTGCATCCTAATTTGAGTTGCTTTACATCACAAATACTCAGACTGTTAGTCTACAGCAGTGAATAAACAGCCCAGATTAGAAAAAATAAGCTCTCTGTGAGACTCGAACTCTCATCTCTTTTGCCACGAGAAGCCTGGTTTACTATACCAGCTGCTCAACCGCTTCAGCTATGAGAGCTCTATGGCTGACAGAAGAACAAATCTAACCACTTAAATTTACCCTTCCGATCGCTCAATGTAAAGCAACTAAAATTAGGATGAAAGAAATACAAGTAAAAAACTTCAGCTCAGGCAATGAAGTTATCTGAGCAGGAACCGCCAAAGACTTTTTGGAACACATTTTCACAGCTGGATGTTCTTCCTGACAAGAAAATGTGTCTAAAGAGAATATTAACTGAAAGATTAAACACGAAAAAGTGAGCAGTATTAACCACTGTCTATAATCTTTGATGGAATAGCCTTTCTTACAGACAATGTATACACACAGAACAAACCTGATATTCCAACAATTGATCAAGAATAGTCCTGGCACTAGAATAGAGCCTGTAGGAATTTTTAAGTTTACTAATGAAACCAATTGGACATGCTAGATGGACCTTCAATGAGTAAGAATATCTTGGGTAGACACTCCAGATCAGTTGCAAAAGAATGTTAGTGCCATTTTTCATAATGGCGAAAATTTCGTTGTGGTGCCCTAGTTAGAAAAAAGAAATTTCATCAAATATGGGAATATTGTATATTGTTGGAAAGGAAATATCATGCTGAGTAAAGTTTACAAAAGAACCATATGCCTCAGAGCAAGTCATTTCAAGCTATTCACAATCAAATATCATAAACTCTTGTTTTAAAATGAAACACCTGTGTGGACTGATAGTTATAACATAGGGGAAGTAATTGTTGATAGATCACTTCTTCCATAGCCTATTTCCCACCCCTCCACAAAATTTCATTGGATATGTGGACAGAGAACCTTTGGTGCTATTGGATGGAGGTAATTGTAAATGGATCTACTCCAAAATTCCATGAACCTCTTTTAGTCTACACAAAAATAAAAGGCACTTTTCTCAATTTTGCAAGATTTTTAGCTTATTCTGCTTCCATTTAATCACAACAAATGGTGTTTAAAGACATGCAAAATTCAGAGGGGATGTAAAGCATATACAGCAATTCATATCGACTTCAATGAAATAAACTATATCATTGTACTTGTGAATAAGTCATGTGATAAAAGTGCTATTGGAATGTTACCAATTGATAATATAATAATTCATATTGATTCCGGAGAAGGTTATCTGGTGAAATTAACTAGACCATTGTACTTGTGAATAAAGTGTACGACAAATTGATAATACAAAGAAGCAGAAGGATAAAAATATTAAAGTTTTATGTCAATTGTAATCCCAAGAAATAGTGAGCATTACAAATCTATAAAGATTGTAAGAAGACTGACCATAACTAAGTTATGATGCATCTGAGGTGTATTACTAAATAAGTATTTATTTGTCTGGAAAAATTGGTAATATGGTAAGGCTCTGTAACTAGGATTGCCAGAAAATTGGTTTTGTACCTGTACTTTTGACAATGGTAACAAATGAATCCCATAGAAGCAAGGCTTAAAAACTACAGGCTTTTCTTTCATTCAATATAGTCAAGATCAATCAAAGTAAATAGGCATTTATTCTGGGTTTTAAAGTAAAAGAAGCTGGAAAGATGCATATGTCACAAAGATTTATTTCAGTGAAAAGAAACAGAACTTTATCCACTCAACATCACCTACCCATACACTACAAAAGACAAGAAAGCAACAAGGTACCACAAAGTTGATTGTTCTTCATAGTGCATCATTATGCAGTTTTGCAACAAAAGTAAGAACCAACTACCTACAACTCAAAATATCACATCTCTTTTAGTTTTACGTATTTTAATTACATGTCAGATGCAATGAAGGTAAGCAAACAGACAGTAAGTAGTATCATCCACATATAATAATTAGCACTGTGCATTTGTCTGTCACACTTACATCATCATTGATGTAACTCAGTAGAAATAGAATTTTATGTTACGTTAATCTTAATAAATTGTATCTTTACTCAATTTTTTATATTCAGGAAATATTGAACATGAACAAGAAAATGCTGCGCAACATAATGTTTTTGATATTTTATAAGTACAATGCAATTGCAAGATTACTTAATTATTGACATCATTTTGACAGCAAGGGTAAACTAGTTTATTATATAAAACTCTATGAAGATAATTCAGTCCCCTTCCTGAGTCAAAGGCCATCAACTTTTCTTGATCGGTATTAAATATAGAATATAATTACACATGGAATAAGAGATAAATGAATTAAAGAGAAAAACTTGTTTTAGTCTTAGCATCAAAGTGCAACATAAAATTCTCATTTTTCAACAGGTATAATGGGAGTTCAAAGATTAATACACCCGCCTTAAAGTTTACAGAAGAAACAAGTTAGAATTGATTTAAAATACAAACTATTTACTTCAATGCAGATAAATCACAATACCAATTTTAAGACTGTAATCCTTTATGTGGCAAGTGACTATATATGATCACCCAAGGACCAGTCAGCCATATGCAAATATTGTAGCCACAAAGAGAACAATCTGCACCAATGTGGTCTGCAAGCTTTGCAAAGTACACTTGTGCTTGAACAAAGACAGAAACTGTTTTGGGGCATACCACACCCCATTGAAAGTGTTATTCTTTTTGTCAATATCAAATTTTTAAAACTATTCATTGAATTCAATGAATATTTAACTTTCAACATTTTTGGTTACTTTTGGGGCGAGGCACCCTATATGATCACTTCAGAGAGGATTTTGCCCCATAGATAAGAACATTTCAGAAAACTTGCAACTGAAAATATCTTGTAATTAGGTTTAGTTTAACATACAAAAAGTTTGTTTTGATATCTAAAATACTTTTAAGGGTGTCCTATAAAGGGCTAAAATATATCAAGAAGAAAACCCCGACCAATTTATAGAAAAATGTCACCAGAAATGACGAGTACTTCGAAAAATATAATTACATATGCGTACACCAACATAGATTTAGATATATCTTACATACAGATCTACATCAATTTATATATAGACTTAAATTTCTTGCATACAGACTAAAAACAATCTTTGGACAGAAATACACAGGAAGTTGAATGGTATACAGACACACCCTTGCATAAGACAGGCCAAGACATTTCATATTTTTAAGAACACAATAAATAGCCTTGTCTATTGAACTTAATAAATATATTTAATATTTTTTCACTTGAACAAATATACGTAATTAATATTTCAGTAAAACCAAATGCTAAAAATTAGTGAGTGCTAACTAATATAAAAGTGATAAATAATAAATATTATGAAAGTGAAAATTTTTAAAAAATTAAAAAGTGGGAGGAGCTGGGTATGGTGGTGATGTGTGCAAAAAACAACACACAGCAAACCTGTCCTAAAAATAACAACCCAAACTGATGTAACTTTATGAACTTCCCAATCATACATGCATAAGAGGAAACCAAACCCAAATATACACATGCACATTATAAAACATGCATTATCATAGAGAAATACACACACTATATATGCACGCACACACACACACACACACAGTTATACATCATATGATATATCATGGATCTTCAGGTACCTACATTTAACAGATGGCTGTTCATCTCATCACCAATCCCTTATTTGTTATCAGTGGGTTTCACCACATCCATTCATCCCAGCAGGTATCCAACAAAAAGCCTAACTGACATATTTTGATCTAGAACTTTATAAGACAATAGGCATTTAAATTTCTGAGGTATTTTACACACCCATAAACTTAGGAGAAAAGGAATTTAAAATGGTATTAACAGGATGTTATATATATATAAAATAACAGCCATCACTGCTTGCAAGTTATTGGGCAAATGACATTTGGGAAAACACTGGACATGGCTTGTTGGCCTTAAATGTGAGAGATTTTCTTTTTTGTACAATCATTTTTCTTAATACCAATGCGTCCTACGAATAAAATAACATGTTTGCCCACATCCCAATAGGTTGGTAAATCACTAGACAAGCTTAAATAAACCTTTATAGGGAACCCCTAAAAATATTTTAGATGTCAAAACAACCTTTTTGTATGTTAAAACCCATAAGAACCCAGACCCATTTCTACTTGAAGGATATTTTGTGGGATTATGGGTATGCAAAGTGACACACACACAGTCACAGGACTGCACCAGGATTTCATTAGATGTCACTCCAAGGATATATCAAGGATAAAATATATTATATAAGAGACTGCAGATCAATTAAATTGTATGTGACACTGGTGTCACAGTGGGTTCTTATGGGTTAAACTAGACCTAATTACAAGATATTTTCAGTTGCAAGTTTTCTGAAATATTTTTGTTTAGTGGGGGCAAAACCCCCTCTGATGAAGTGATCATACAGGGTGACCAAAAATGAAAAACATTAATAAATTTAAAAAATAAAGTAGTAAGTTAAATAAAACAGAATTAAAGAATAACATTCAATATAATGAATAGATATAAAAAAAATTGATATTGACAACAACACCGGGTTAATTTGAAAATGTTATTGCTAAGGCCAAAAACTGGCTATTCTATGGTGTGGTATGCCTCAAAACAGTTTCTATCTTTATTCAAGCACAAATGTACTTTGCAAAGCTTGTGGATCACATTGGTGCGGATTATGTTCTTTTTGTGGCTACAATATCTGTATGGTATGTGGCTGACAGGTCCTCAGCTGATCATATATAGTCACTTGCCCCATAAAGGGTTAAGGGACCTTAATATATAAGATTCTGATTAACTGTTTATCTTTCAGAATGAGAAAAGAAAAGCTACTTTATTGCAGGCAGTGATCAATAAGGAATGGAAACCAAACGCCTAAACCCAAATTGACACTTTGTAAAATTGAGTGTGTACTTCAAAACTATAAAAACTGCTTTGATAAGATTTATAATCAATTGAATCAAGAGAAAATAAAATTTTAAAAATGAGAAACCAAGAATTATATACAGATTATATACAAATTATGACTTTCTTTGCACACCTATTATTATGTAACAGCAATTAATCCAATATATTTTTGCAGCTGTTGGTGAGGTGAAAAGGAACAAAGAGTACGTAAATGGGATTAAGAGTAAAGAGATACTCAAAACTATAATACTGAACTGAAAACATGTTTCACGTCTAATTTAATCCTATAAATACTTTGAACTTTTGTTGCAAATTAAAAATAGACCCCACACTCTACCATGATTATAGAGTGCCTTTGAGAATTAAATACTAATATGGTTATTTATTATTAGAATGACAAATTTAAGACAATATTTCATTGTTTGGCTGGTAATCATTAGTTTTAGGTTAGTCATACTGTCGAAATACTCCTGCAAAAGGGCGGATGACCCCCCATAGCTAGCCCAGACATCTGCCAGAAGGAGACTCATGTCAAACCTATGACCTAGAGGCTGTGCTCCTATTTGTGCCACCTCGGTGGACCATAGGATGCAAACCCTGGGTTTAAAAGCTGGGGGTCGGCCCTGTGCACTTCACCATGCAGGCTGGAGGGCTATTCTGCACACAGGCCCTGTTGTGAAAAACCCTCACAAAATCTTTGTTCCCAAAGCCAATTCATTCATTCAGTGCAAAGCAGTCTGTTAGTGTTTGAGATTCTAAGGAAACAAAAGCCTTGAGCAAATATTCACTCCCCATACTCACTAGAATCAGTCCATTTATGTACTTGTAAAAGTAATAATGGGTGGGTGTGTGTGTGTAAAAATATTTATCTATTTAACAATTTATTAAAAAGAATACATCTTGCCATTGTGTTAAACCAGTGGTTCTCAATGTGGGCACTAGTACCCCCTTGGAGGGTGTTAGTTCGTTTCAAGGGGGCATTGAGGTGATTAAGGAACTTGAGGGGGCGTTATGAAGATTCCATAAATATCTATAATTTTGATTTACAAATGGATGTTGTTTAGTAGTATCTGCTTACAAACAAGGAATTAGCATTAGGCTGTTATTAAATGCTAACTTCGCCAACCATTTCTTCTATACAAGTAACTGGCAAATGGCAAATTATTTTGCTTAATACCCTGTAGTGTTACTATTATTGTATGGGTAAACATTTAAAATTATCTCCCTTGCTGTTGTTTTCAAACAAATAATACTGTATGTATCTGAAGTAATTGAAAAATGATTTTAAGAAGAGCTTTGAAGATCGGATTGATATGAATATTCCTGTCTGGGTTACGAATCCATTCATTAGCAAGGTTGAAGAACAAGAAATCAACTTGCAGGAAGAAATCATTGTGTTTACTCATATTTGAACTATAGGGGCGGCATTGACATGTAGCTAGCTGTCATGGGGGTGTTGGGCTGAAAAAGGTTGAGCAAGACGTAAACATTAACATGATTTATAAGGCCGAGAACCCCTTTATGGACTATGTAATGCCACCTTTCACAGCAAACAAGTCTATTACTGTCACCTCTGACAAACCTAAAAATTAGACAGAAGGATGCATTCTTCCCAATATCCTGACAAGGTTCCCCTGGCTTGACATTTTCCCTAAGTTACAAGTCAGCTTCACCAACTAGCTTTAAAAAAAAAAAAAAAAAAAAAAAAAAAAAAAA
>VCCN01004638.1:10958058-10970040 GCA_006491835.1 Architeuthis dux
AAGTATGAAAATATAAACTGCATAAAAACTATCGTTGTTGTATCAGTCTTTCCACATCATTGTTTCTGGGACTGTTAGTACAACTAACAAAAACAGGAGATGCAAAATGGAAGAGAGAGACACAAAGCATAGAGCTGTACCTCGAGAAATGCACACCCATTTCCAAAATCGACATCTGTAGTAGAAAGAGATACATGAGTGTATATTCCAGCCGAAAAACCCATTACTGGATACACAACAAAAACTGTTTGTTTATTTCCTTCCTGCTTAGTTTAGAAAAGTAATTTCTTATTTTAACACATGCAAGTAGCTGATAGCAGCAAAGTTTCCAGTAACATTTAATAACTAGTTCCCCAGTCAACTTAACAAGACAGTTGTCCCATGGAGCACAATAAATAAATAAATCAACAAACACCTGATAATGCAGTATATTTGATTACAAAAATAAGGGGGGGGATCATTGTCAAAAGTATTGTCCATCATAAATAAACACCATATGAATAAGGGTTTCTGGCACATCAACAATTATGTACACAAGCAATGCAAAGTAAAATGTACAGCTAGAAACTGACCTTACAAGTTTATGGACAAGACAGCACATTACTTAGGTACCACTATTCCAACTCTAACAATAATCATTTTAAAAGAATAAAAAAGGAGGGTGGGCTTGATTTTTTTTTATATATGAGCAGAAAAGAGAATGCAGAAACTCAAAATTATTTATTATCTAAAAGGTTTCAAACCAGGGGGGTCACCAGCTCTCCACCAAAAGAGAAAAGAAAAGAAAAAAACCCAAAAATAAACACACAACTCCAGACACTTTTGATAAAGGCCAAAAATTGGCTGAAACATGTTAGGTAATAAATAATTATTTCAAATAATCTTGAGTCTCCACATTGTCTTTTCCTCTTATCATAATGTTGAATAGCCCATATTCTATTGCACACACACACACACACACACACACACACACATATATAAGTCATATAGTCTTATTGTGGTAAGTGTCCCTTTAGAAGTATTTAAAAGATTCAGGTAAATCTTCTCACAAGGACAAGTGAAGAGCACATCAATCAAGTGGTCACAAAACGTGAACCTAACATTAATGCATCTAAACTCATGAATGCCAAAAACCAACCATCCCAGATTCATGGTTTGCCAATCTTGGGAAGCTGACAACAGGCAACACCCTTCTCAGATTCCCCCAAATGAAAAATACATAAATACAGAGATTTAATTTAATTTCATTACAATGTAGAGTTTTGTAAGTATGTAGGCAAGTATGTAGGTGTGGGTAGTTGTCCAGGATATAAAGAAACCTGTTGTTATCATAAGAAATGAGAGGATCTAGCCAGATTTCAAGTCTGCCAGCTTCATTTAAGAAAATGATACATGAATTATCATAAAAAGATAGGCAACGCTCTCTCATAAAAACAGACTTTTAATTTTAAGTAGTTTTTAAAATAACCAAACCCCCCCCCCCAACTACAAATATCCTACACTTTCATTCTTTGCAGAAATTTTGTTTGTGCAAAACAATACACACACACACATATATATATGAAATCAAATGATGGATAATTTTATATCCAAGCGACAGAATATGATAATTATAATGACATTTATTAGTGAGCCTATATTTGCCCGGCGTCGGTGGGAGGACCGCTCGTTTAGCAGTCGTTAACTTTTTATTAAACTTTTCTTGTTTCCGTACAAGAGAATGTGCGTTTGGATCCATGGAATGTAGTGTTTGTCAAAGAGTGTTGTACCAAGCGTTTTCGGCTAAACAATTAGCCATTTTCAAGGTTTTGATGATTGGTTTGGCATGTTAATGTGATGTTTTGAGTGTATTCTAAATTGGGAGGGGTTTCAATTGGAAAATACATTTAAAACTCCCTGACCTTGGCCAAAGAAGATTTTGTTTAGTGTAGGATTCCTCTTTGATGTTCCTTGTCCATCATATTTAACCAGACACACACTTGGAAGATAATCAGTAGATTATTGGGGGGATTCTTCAAATATCACTAACAATCATAACATGATTTTTCTCATTGTAAATTTGCAGACGTCAATAAAATAACTAATGGTAAAACTCCAAACCCTGAAACGCATAAAGAAGTGGAATTGTCCAAGTGCAGATAATATTAATACCCCAGCTGATAAAAGTACAAACCTCGCCTGCTGTAAATGCTCCCTCATAAACACAAGATTGCAAATAAGATTTTCTTATGTCAAAAGTATAAAATATTTTTCTCATCTGGAAGTCAATATTACCACTTAAACATTGGCATTAATTTTGGAATGTCAGGAAAAGATTATACTCTATCCGGTTTGCTATCTGCAGATAAACATTTAACATTCATGACTTACCCCCCCCTCACAAGCATTTATTGTATACATTCATAAAACATGATTCATGTCTGTCCTTATTTATCTCAAATCTCTGGACAAGTTCAAGTTCAAACACATCGAAAATAGGATCATTTATTAATTGGCCAAATTTCATTTCAGATTTATCTGACTGTTTTGGGAGGTTATTTGGCAGAGAAAATTATAAAACTTTTGTAGAAATGACATTGCAAATTTCTTTTAGCTTTGTTCAACATCAAAGCCTAAAGATAAAACAATAACAATTACTACTGCCAAAAGAAATCCATCTTCATGTACTTGGACATTACAAACGTAGATACTAATTTTGTGCTGCATAAATTGTCCCTAAATTAAAATATAAGTTTCTAGAAATCTCCCAACAATCCCCTTTCAATGTTTTTGATAACTGCTGAAGTGATTCAACAGTGGCATATGGTTCTATATGTGAAGAGCATGCATTGAAGAAAAAACTCACTATAACTGGGTTAGGAGATTGTCAAACACTGCACTTCGGTGCATGCTTGTCAATTTCAATTTAATTGGATGAGAGTCAACATTTTTAGAGTACCATGTCATCAAGAGAAAAATTCAGTTTGTAAGATATTTCTTTACCATAAAACAAATGAGGCTTTCTCATTTACAAGGTACTGCTGCACTTATGCATAAACTGACATTTTTAGAATGATACAGACAAGATATTTTCTTTGTAAATTAATAATGCCCACCTACATGTAAGAAAAAAAAACAAAAAAAACTATCAAGATTTTAACAAAGGGAGTAACACGAACACTCATCCACATTACTTTGGTGGGTGGGTGCACAAGATTTATCAAATCCAAAGTGTTATGTATTTTATTTACCATGAAATAAACCTTCTTAATCCAAAATTACTTGTCTGAAATACCTCCATGTGTTTTAATTTAAGGTGGTTACGCCTTGCCCGTGAAAAAGATAAACTATCTTATGAAAATGTTATTTTGCTGTAGTGTAGACACTAATGTATAAACTGGTACAAGTTAAGTAGTGCAATAAGAAGAAGTGCGGTCCCTCCTACAGAGCTAGTAGTATTACATTATTTTCGCATCTCATACACCAATGACAGTTGTCCCGAATTACCTAACCCTAACGTGGTACAACAGGTATATCGGAGTATGAGATACGAAAATAAAGTAACAACACTTCTAGCTCTGTAGGAGGGACCGCACTACTTAAGTTGTACTCAAACTTCATAAACAAACAGCAATAAAATTACCACTGAGTGAACAAGCTATATACAATCATCAAGTGTCAAGTGATAACCAAAAAAGAGTCTACCTACTTTAAGATTGTAGTGTCACCGATAAAACGTCCTTAATAGCCAAGCCAAAATATTCTTGGTAATCCTATATGTGTACTGTAACACAGTAACCAAAACAAAGCATAAGGAAGTAATTTTCCAAATTAAATTAGTTTGAACTTGAAACTCCTCAACAAAATAGGTTATCATCAGTTGAGCGAGTGTCAGTGGAATGACGGGGATAAGATATTTTGGGGACGAGTGTCAGTGGGATGATAATAGGAATAAGATATTTGGGGGCGAATCACAGAAAAACACTGATAACATATGGCAACAAGACTACTCAAGCATAACAACAATCAGCTTACAACATAAGTTCTCAAAACAGAACTTTTTTTTAGTCAAGAAAAAGCCAAGCATACACTACGAAAATATTACAAAGCAAGACTACAAATTAATGAATAGGTGCTGTTAGTTTTCACCCCATTATTCACTAAAAAAATAACTTTAAAAAAGAATTTGAGTGAAGAAATAGAGAGAATGATGTCATCGTGAGGAAACCTGCTCCCCAGGCTACAAGTGTCAGTCACAACTCAAATGTAAGCCATTAAGTATTCTGGTCTTTGCACATTGTCTCCTCTCCCCTCTATGACTATTGACCAACTTGTTTTTGTTTTTTTGTTTTAATTATTCCTTGATGTATATGATAAAAATAGATTTTCCAAAAGTCCGTAAAAATGAACGTAATTATATTTTTGGACACCAAGCTCAAAGCCAATAAGTTTAATTTCCTCTAGTGTCCATAGCAAACAAGACTGTTCATTTATCTCATTCTCTTACAAAAACTGTGTTCGTATATTTGGCCCACAGACAAATTATAAAAAGAGTACCAACTGAAGATACATCTAACAGATGTAATAGGGGTTGGCATTTAAGGTGTGTGTATTTTAGAAATGTTAGTATTTGTGTGGTATGCTAGTTTCTTGATGAAAAAGAATTTTCAAAGAAAAACAGAGTAAGACAAACTCAGATATATTTGACAAGGAAACAGAACAGACAAATGCTAAAAATGCAACAGTTTATATTTCGTATATATGAACATGGGTGGGTGTGTTGTTTTGTTTGTGTGTGTGTGGTTAAAGAAGAGAAATGTCACCAAGAGAAGAGTCACAATGGCAAAGAGAAACGAAAGAATACAAGCTGTTCAAAGTCTATAGACGACAGCACTTCCATCTGAGTAGAATTTGGGATCCTGATCTTAAAGAAATGTTTGAATGTGTGATAAGAAAAATTCTGAAATCCAAGTGTCATTTCATCCTTTCTACTCTCAAAGTTAATTGTCAAGTGCAATGACAGAAATATGTGCTGAGAGATATCAACAGAGGGCGTTACGAATTAAAAAAAAAAAAAAAGATATTGTCTCAAAAATATCAGACAAGAATTTTAAAAAAACAAAAAGAACGCAACAAATTAAAAAGATAGAAAAACTAATTCAAAAATTGAGCAACTAAAAAGATTTAAAATAAAAGGACAGAACTTTCAGCTTGAGTCAAGAGAAGGGAAAACCCATTTAAAAGGGTCTAAATATAGAGACAGTATCAATTGCAGATGTTAGTCTACAAGTATTAACAGCAAGTCAGAATTATCTGTAGTAAGATATAAACACTACTAAAAGTCTAGGCACTACCAAATATACTTACGACAATGACGACGACGAGCATGTTACTACTAGAGTGTAGAGAAGTAGGAAATCTGAATAATACTACTATCAAATGTGCAAAGAGATAGAGAGAATACAATTGACGATAATCATCAATTAACGCAATCAGTGGGAATTATTTCAGTTCAGCTTTTTAAACTGGATCATTAAAAGGGCAACAACCTACACTTTATTATTAGTACGTTTGTCACTTCAAATGCAAAGAGTAGCAGTTGTAGTAGTCTCTCTCACTACGGAATAGTAGTGCCAATAGTAACCATTTATATAAGTGAATATAACCTAAGGAATGTCTTTAGATTTTTTAAAAAATCAAGTGATGTTTTTTTAACCAATAGAACAAACAGTTTTGTAGTAAAAGCTTGAATATCTTAAACATACAAAGACTGTACTGATTTTACACCATGACTGTCAAAATAATTTAATTTGAATACTTATCTTTATTTCTTCTTTGACTATTTATTTGCAAATTCTTATATTTTAAGGATTTTACTGCAATAAACTAAATTATTTCTGAGACTTCTTGTTTTCATTCTTGACAAGAAAGAAAAATATGGTATTGAACGATGAATCACGTGTCTAGAGGGAAATAACAAACAATTACAACAAAAAGGATATTTTATTAAAAAAAAAACCAAGTGTATAAATTTAAAATGTTTTTTTTTAAAGCCGATAATTACATAAATGTAGGCCGGCAAGAAGAGAAACCAAAAACTCCAACTACTGGTTCGTTGTTTGTGGTTCCATTCAACATGAACTAGAACTACTGTCCTGCCCAAGGTTGATCACTTACAAAAAGCTTATCCTCTCTAACAATAAAAAAAAGGGATTCATTGGTATTATATTTGCGTATAGATTCACCAGGATTTGTTATTAAGAACAATAAAATTCACCAGTAAATCAGTTTAGAGTTAATCGTGACAGGTGTGCTTCTCTATACTCAACTCTAGCTAAATAATACAAAATGTATACTGCTACCGGCGCCAATCAACTCTACTGCCAAAAAACACATTCAAAACAGTAATGAAACGAAAGCAGTACAATTAATTCAGTTCAATATAAGCATTGATTAGTAAAAATAGATTTTAGATATCTCCCTTTTTGTCGAATCAGACAAAAGCGTGGATTTAAACCATTGCTACCAACAATGATATTTAATGGAATTAGAAATATCAGTTGTAATTGTTAACGTAAATGGGGGGGGGGCTAGAATTCAAAATTACTCATCTTTACAAAGGTAAAAATCAAAATATATCAGCATTTGAGAGAGGAAAATAGAGTTTGTTATCGCAGTATCCAATAACAACCTATGATTTTAAAAAATAATGTGTAGTCCATGAAACAAGAAAGACTGAAACAAAGACGATATGAAAAGCTACAAGAAAAGGGTTTTTCATATCGTGCGATTTGTTGTAGAGTCAGCAGTTTAAAGGACTAGTTTTAAGGAGTTATAAAATTTAGATGAACTATGTTTTCATTAATATTCTAGTACTTTCAGTTGGTATCTATCTCAACTACCATCACTTAATCTATCGCAAGTACCAAATATCCCAAAGGTAGCTAAAATCCTTAACAATAGACCGGCGGGTGAGATAGAGAGAGACAGAAAAGAAGAAGCTATCAATTTTATGAGGAAAATAACTTTTCTTGAATAATACCAAGATTTTATAATAATAATATAAATAAACCTTAAATTTCGTAAAGTTTATTTTTTTTTAAAAAACAACTTAAAAGATTAGAGTCGTAAAAAAAAAGAAAAACAATGTCAAAATATTTATATTTTATAAATGCATTTATTTTACTCGTTCATTCACAGGTCTAAAGTTGAGAATTTATTTTATAAAAATACAATCCCGTGTCGTAAATTATTTGTAATAATGACTTGGACTTCGAGTTACAACCGGATAGAAACATTTTTAAAAAAGGCGATGACAAAAATAACGTTTTGTTTTAACAATGAAAACAAACGACAAAATTCAGTTCAAGGACTCATTAGAATATTCAGTCAATATCAAATAAAAATTAACAATCAAATGCTTCATTAAAACAAATTAAAAATATAAACAATAAACTATCAGAATGTTTAAGAAAGACTCCATTGTAATACAAATAATAACGTTGAATAAGAAAGCCTTGATTTAGATGATGGAAGGAATCACCTGTTGTGATTAAAATCCAAAGACAGAAATAAATCGATTCTCTAGTCATTATCAGTAAAGATCAGAATGATAAAAACTGCTGACAGTATTTCATTTTTGCCACTAGTATCATAGGTTAGTCTAAAATTAAACAAGAAACTAAAGAGAGTCTTTCTTCATTCGGACCGACATATTTTTTTTTCTGCTAACTATGTGATTGTGACATCATTGGGAAGGATGGGTTGGATGATAACTATTATTAAAAATTATTCATGTTTAACGCTAATAACGAACTGTTTAGCAAAAAACGAAGACAATAAAAGGAAGACAGACGATTGCTTAATTGCATCCAGGCAATAGAATATAATAATGATTGTTGGAATTAATAATAGAAAAAGAAAAGTAAAGACAGTGGTCTAAAAAGTCGTATAAAGAGAGATTGGAGTCTGCTGCCTTTTTTTCTACTTACTTTACTACTGTTGTACACTTCAAACATTGTCTGTATCATCAATAAGCTCGCCAGAAGACCACACACGCGCAGCCAGTAAGTTTAAGAACCCACTCGAGTAACCTGGTAGATTTGTCGCCAAAATTCACGACTTATAAAATGTATTCCGACTTGTAAAAATGGCCTTACCCGTCATTGACTTCTCTGAGCTGTTTAGCGTACAAATCAGGAGACAGCCATGTTGAATTTTTGTTGCTAAACCTCGTTTTGGGAATAGCACCAAAAAAAAAAAAAAAAAATCAGCAGCATTATTTTAATCTTTTATTTTTGTAGAACACAGAGTATCGTTTTAATATAATCAAATAAAAATTTTAATCGTAATATATCTCAAATTTATTTTATTAACTAATTGAATTTTTTTTTTTTTTCCGAATGAAAGCGGAAGTAGTCCCTTCTTCGTAATGGTCAAGGTCGTTTCCATCAGTTTCATACAGAGAATGGCGGCCATGGACGAGGAAGACTTGGAGTCTGCGATTTTAAGACGGCAGCTCTCCGACTCTGGACCTAAGTCTCCGACAATCTTGCCATGGGATCGATTCTCAAATTGGCTTCACTGTGCCTGTGTTGTAACGTTTGATCTGGAGCTTGGACAAGCCATGGAGGTATATTTATATATATATAAATAACACATAAATGCACTATCTGTTGATGTTATCGTCTGTATGGTTGAGTGGTGTAAAACTCTTCCTTTCTTTGTTATCCGGTGTTAAATGAATGGGAAAGTGCCGGTTAATTAATCAATTAATAATTATTACAATGTTTTATTAATAGTTAAATCGTTTGATGTATCTTAGGGCTTACATTCTTATTGAAATGTTTTGTATATACTTCGTTTTTATGTACACTATAACGTTTTGATTGGCATGGTAAATGTGAAGATTTTTAAAAAAAGGGATTCTTCCTTTCTTTCTAAAAAGTCTATGACACGCCCCAGCTGTGGTGATTATATCGGAAAATAAATAATTGTGAAAAGTAATATGTCCAGTTTAGCCTGTTCCTGGGCTCGTGTGGTTGTTTTTTTGGTAGGAATCTTACTGATTTATTGTAAAATTTAGTAAACTTTGTACAAAGATCGTGGCATGAGTTGTTTATGAATGTAATGTGTGCATGTTGGTGGTTGATGTAGTTGTGAATCTTTTTTTTTTTTTTATTTAAATAAAATCTCTTTTGTTAGCAAGAAATCGAAATAATACGATATTAAACTAATATAATAAAGTTCTCTCTTATTTGATCAAAGATTGTGGAGGTATGAGCTAACAGTACTTATTTAATCTCCGAAAAAGTCTAGTTTTCAGTTTCTATTTTAGATTTATTTTAGATTTTCTTTCAATAAAATATTCTTTAATGAAAAACGAACCTTAAACAACAATCTGATGTATGTAAAATTTATTTCTAAATATTCAGTAATCTCTTATTGTTTTTCAAATTTTAAATAGGCTATTAGGTTATTTTTTCGGTTAAATATGACTATGCATATTTAATTTTTCATAAACAATAACTATCAATGACAAATTGTATGTCAATATTGTCAATAACCAACAAATGTCACATACATGCTTTTTCTTTTTTGTTTATCGTTGAAGTTTCAAAAAGATGAATGAATCTGACATTAACTTTAACAACTTTATAAACATTACCTATGCTTCAAAGTATATCTTCTGCTTATCTTACTCGTAATTTATTTACAAATGAAAATAAGAAATACCGTTATTAACAACTAGGTTAGTTCTGTTAAATCATATTTGTTACGTGTTACGGTGTCCGTGTCAGTGATACTGTTTGTTTGTTTCAACAATAAACGTTTTATGCCCTGTTACAAATAATCGACAATTGAATCTATAAAATAATACTCTTTATTTTTAAAATAGTCTGCGTGAAGATTTGATCAGTTGAAATTAGACTGTTGAAATTAAAAACAGTTTTTAAAATCCGAAAAAGTTATTCGGTGTGATTGTGTTGGTGTGATATTTAAAAGCATTTTTTGTGAAAACGGTTTTACTTCCCTTTTTTTTTTAGCTTATGAGGAAACGAAATTTATTTATCTTATTTTTCTTTAAATCAAATCAAAATTTCAGTATTGGTCTAGCCTTTTTTTTTTTTTTCTTTTTTTTTCTTACGTTGTATGAACTCTACGATAATGTTAATTTTTTTTTTTTTTTTTTTTTTTTTCAAATAAATTTTTTTTTTATGATGCAAATTATACCTAGATCTTTACATTTTTGATAAATTTTAATCCTTTTTTCTTTTAGGATTAAAATTATTATTCCGCTTTTATTTATTGAGTAGTGCGGTGAGGAAATCCAGAAAGAGAACCTGGGTGCTTGAATTTGGTTCGATGCTTACCACCAGGTACATAAGAATTATGAATGCAATGAAAGACGAAAAGGTGACTGGTTCAGTGATTAGTTTTGTAGTTTGTGGCTTAAATATATTGAGATTGATTACATTCTGTGTTAAAATGCCGTCTTAAGTGCCATAAAAATGACGGAATATCGAATTTAACCTTTCGTTGAATAATGTCGGTCAGAAATGTTTAACCTGCACATCAAAACAGCTGATACCTCTCTTCAACTCCTATAGGTTATCTGTAGCATGGAAAATGGTTTTCTAGCAGTAGTTTGCATATCGCATGAGAAAGACTTAAATTATTTCATTGTTTTTTTTATATATATTTATTGAACTGACAGAATTCTGAGAGGTAAGTTTGATAGAAGGGTCTATGTTGATCGGTCATGGTAGTTAAAGTAATGGCATGTATTGATTGTATTTAGAATAATAAATACAAGGAGAACTTGTAAACTTCAGACCACATATCACTCAGTAACCGCCTCTCTTCGTCTTTACATCAGGTATTCTTATACCTGGCACCTATGACCTCTTTGATCAGGAACTGGTAATAGTTACTCCAAGAAAAAAAATGCTTTTTCAGGTATTTATAGAAGTAAAATTGCATTATCAGATATTATTAGGCTGGCTAGAATGATGAGATGTTAGAAAGGGAAAAGCTATAAGGGTAGTTGAGGAGGTAATATTATTATTATACATAAATCCTTGTTTTATTATGTATATACATATATAACACATTTATATTGAGAACTGAAAAAAAAAAGGTGTTACTTCTGATCAAGAATTTACTGTGGTCCATTAAAAAAGTGATTTGTTAATTTTCTTTTGAAATCCTCTAGATTGGCTGTGCTGGAAGAATAGACTCCGACAGCCTGCTCATCATTTAGAATACCAAACTAGATGAACACAATGTGAAATCTCACTGGTAACAATAATTGCAGGCATCTTGAATGAGAGCATCTATAAATAAACCATGCATACTTTACAAGTTGGTTTAAAAAAAAAACTGTGAAAAAGTATTGACCATAATGCGACTTTGTTCTGAATTGCAGATTGGCAGCCAACCTGTTTAATTCATAGTATTTTTAGTATAATATGAAAGCTCTCAACTCCTGAAATCATTGTTCATTATATATGTCAGTTGAAACTCCAGCTGATAATAGTGCACTTCAACCTGTTTAGTTTGTAGATCAAATTATCACTGATCATGACACTCAATCTTGTAGAAAAATATCTTCCCTCCCTTGCTCTAAAGCAGTGGTTCCCAAGCCCATGGTCGCGACCCAAATGAGGGTCGCAAGGATGCTCCTAAGGGCATTAGTGCAAAGTGAATGTAAGTAGCCTTGGCCAAAACTCTAACCTGGTCCGCCAATTCTGTTTTCTGCTCCGGTAACCATTACACCACCCCCACATTATTGAATACTATAAACATGTCAGAATTCTTTTTAAAAATTGTTGTAAAGCATAAAGTAAGAGCCTGTTAGAATATAGACCTTTTAAAATGAAAGATAAGTCGTACATGTGTATAAATTGTTTTGTACTGTAAATTACTTACATAAAAGTTCATTTTCTCTTGGTGAGGTTTTGATTTTGAAGTACAAAACATTTTTCTAATGATGAGCAAGAG
>VCCN01004638.1:10974629-10989077 GCA_006491835.1 Architeuthis dux
TCCATCATTTGATTTTATATATATATATATATATATATATGGCAAGTCACAACTATTGTTTTAAACCACTTTTATATATTAATCTTGTTTGTATAACAACACTAACAAATTTTTTAATGATTATTACAGCACACATTATTTGTATTTGTGACTTGATATTCCCCTTTAAATATTGTAATCATCTGATGATGCAACTAGATATGTCTGACCAAGGGTCAAAACTTTGCATTATTTCATATTTTGTTGATGTGTGTCAAATGACTTCCCTGTTTGAACTGATTTCCAAATGTTTATTCCAAACTTGCTATTTGCTGCCCTGATAGCTGGAAGTGCCAGTTGTATTAAACTGGACATTTTACTACAAATGGTAGCAAGGGTTTTTATTTATATCAAATTTAAAAAAAAAAAATTAAAAGTTCCAGATTGTCATTCATTGTTTGTACTATGTGACCTGAAAGGAAGAATTATTTAAAATATTTATTTGCTTTTAATAGAATTTCTGAATATAACTCGTTTATTTTTTTTAATCAGTTGAGCTACAAAGAAGTTAGTTTCTGCCACCTGTATATCTGCACTATTTTCAAACATGCAATGTCATTGTCTTATACACAATTGCTCATAGAGAGAGAAAATTAGGGAAAACAACAGATACAGAGGGAGATAGTAGCCAGTGAGGCCAAGAGCCTGTTTTAGAAAAGGAAATGGAGAACAAGCAACTTGTTTTCGACTACTAAATCATTTTTAGTTCTTTTGGTTTACATTAAACAATTTTTTTTCTCACCATCTATCCAAATTAAACAGTTTTTAAAAGTTGCATATCTTAGTAAGGCAGGTTGCTTCTACGTAATTTATTACTAATATTATACAGTAAACCTTCGATATATACTGAATTTTGGCTTTAATGGAAGAGGCTTCGCAGCCTTTTGGCTAAGATCAAAGTGTAGTATCTATTCTTCGAAACCGCCATGGCCTCGAAGTTCAGAGAACCACGGCCCTTCGGGGGTCCTTGTGGCATGCTCGGGTATTGTCCTGGGAGAAGTTGCACAGGATATCTTGGCTAGCTGGTCGGGAGGAGATCACCATTAGCATGCTCAGGATTCGTCCTGAGAAGCTTTTGGGATCCCCACCCCCTTTATCCTGGTCCTCGTGGCATTTGTCTCAGTAACAGGGATTTGGCATTCTCCCCCCACAGGTCTCTAGTCACGTGGACATGGGATCCCCCATCCCCCTACTGAATCCGGCACTACATAACCCACCAAGGGTCGATGTGCCGTTAAACAAAGTAATCAATCAATCAATCGGCTTTAACAAACTTGTGGCTCCATCCAAACTGACTTTGGATTTACCAAAAAGAAAATTGATAAATGCAGCGAACTCATGGACCATAATGAACTTTCTTATTATTTACCGAACAAAGTTTGATAAATGCGAGAACCAAGAGCTGATGGGATACGTTGGCGTGAAGGAATTCTGGCGTGCGCGTGCCTGGATACTTGTAGGCATTGACACATTCTTCGTTCTGTGCTTAACACAAGATTGAAAATAGAACAAGGGGCAACTGATCTGCCTTTGGATTTACCAAACAATGTTCGTTAAGTGCGGCAAACTACCAAACTTACTTCTCATTTACTGAACAAGGGACAACCATTGGGTTTAACAAACTTTTGGCAACCCCCTCCCCCCAATTAGTTTGTTATAGCAAGGGTTTACTGTACTAACACTCATTCTAAAATTCATAGACACATAAAAGATTAAATTGTTATCTGTGTTTGTTTGTTTTTTTTTTGTTTTGTTTTTTTCTTAGATTTCAGTTTTAAATTCTGCTAATAACAGTACTCCTCTCATACACATGGCCTCAAAACATAATCTCACAAATCTACTTGACTGAATTGTATTTCAAAACACAAACTATCTGAATAGGACCCTCGTTAGCATAGTCACAAGTCATAATCTATGTGTATACTTTATTTTATTTTTTATTTTTGAAAGGATAAACATTTTCATATTTCTTCAAACTGGAGATTCTTTCTATTTGATTTTAGTAAGAAAAACTTAAAGGAGACAGACTAAGTCAATTGGTATGCAAATATATAACATCATTGGAGATGGTGTTAAATGATGGGTTTTATGCAATTATTTTGAAGGTCTACAGTTCAATGACTAGGATTATGTATTTCCATATTGTTATACTTTGACAAATACAGAAATACTGCTTCGAACTTGTAACCTTGTATACCAAACTATATGAACACAAGGTGAAATCTTACTGTGGTAACAATCATTACAGACTATTATAGGAATCTTGATGTTATGATAAATGGGAACACCTATGAATCAACCAGACATACTTGATTGTATCAAAAGAATTTTCTATTGTCTTATTCACTTCCTCTTAATATACATGGTATGTCTGGAAAGCATCCAGCCATTTTTTAATCTAGAGAACCTTTTGCACAGCCTTGATGTAACTTGGCCACCAACCAGAGGGGACCTTTCTGCACATGTGAACAGACAATGTGGGGTTGCTCAGTCAGCAGTGAGATGCCATTAAGTGAACTTGTGTAATGTATGACTGTCACATTCTCATTCTTTACATCTTGTGCTGGGTTTTTTGGCAAAACATCACATCACCCAGGTCTGTCGCACCCCTACAGTCTACTGGCTTTTGCCAAATAGATTTTAGACCATGAACACAATTGTTGGATATTTAGGCAGCCGTGGGTGGGGATCACAGATCTCACCCCCGTAGGTGTTGAAAGTTATAAACAGGATATCGACGAAAACTGCAAGGTGTCCAGGACCGGAAACACACACCAGATGTTCAAAAGGCATAAACAGGATATCGACTAAACCCAGGTGGTGGACTGGAAAACCAGTGTGGGCCTCATAAAAGCCAGAGACGTCCTCATTTGACAGAGAGCCCCATGACTTGGGAACACAAGACCAATTTCCCTGTTAAGAACAGTCTGTTGGCTCTCATATCTCTCTTCATTCTCCGCCACGGCACAATGTATCTGATGCAATAAAAATATATCATCATATTTTTATGAACCAAGTTTTGGGCTTTTCCTTTTTCTCCAAGTCCAAGATGGATATACAACAAATGAGGCAGCTGATAGCGATCCAGAAAGAGGACTTTGCAGACTCTTTTGATAAGTGGAAGAGATGCCAGGATAAATATGTAAAGTCCTGAGGGGATGAGTTTGAAAGGGACGAAGGTGCCATTGCTATTTTTTAGATGGCTGGATACTCTCCAGGCAGACATTGTATACTTGGCTCATCCGATATTGTACCTCTGTTTATAATTGAATGTGAAAGCAATTTCAACATGATCTATAAAATTTACAAGTCTATGCATAGTTGAACTTGTTCCCCAAGCTTTGCTGTGACTTCTGTGCTGTCCAGTGGATCAGTTTTAATAAAAATGTTCATAGCAAATTTATTGTGTAAATCCAGAGTGACTATTAAAATTGAATTTGACAACTGAAAAAATTGTATTATAACATAAGAGTCCATGCTTGCAAAAGACAGTGGCTACATATTTGTTTCTAAAAGTGATTAAAGTTACATTGACACTTCTCTCTTCTATCCCTTCTTGTATTTGTTTCCGTTTTTACACAATGAAGTTTGGGAGGTATGTGTATTCGGTCACGTCTTTCTGTCCACGAGATATCTCCAAAAGTACTCAACATACTGTCAACGAAGTTGGAGAGGTATATGTATTCGTTTGCGTCTTTCCCTCTGTCTTTCTGTCCACAAGATATCTCTGAAAGCACTCAATGGATTTCATTGAAATTTTGTAGAAGGGTGGGCAATGGGGTAAGGAAGAAGTGGTTTTGGGGCGGATCCATGCACAATTAGTTCCCCTGACAATGACGTTGGCCGAGGTATACACTCTCTGAGTGCTTTCTAGTCTTTCAATATAATGGTATTTATTTTCCTCCTACAACACAAGGTTAAGTTTAATTAACCAATTCCACTGGCTTTTGCTAAGGTTTCAGTGCATACCCCTGACCTTACCTGATTAATGTAATAGAGAGGTGTTGCTTAGGGGATGGATCCCCAGGGACCAGACACAACTGATCCAAAAGGCTGGGAAGTGATGCAAGTTTCAATATGAATTAATACCTATTCAGTACATAGCTTGTTTAATAGCAGTATAGAAATATATTGTGTATTCAAAATCCTGCACCTTGTGACATTACAGGATTTTGAAAATAGTCTGGCTTGTTTCCATTTCTTTCTGTTTTTTATCCTTTTATTTTAAGGTTTATTTTAAACTAGTTAAGAATATTCAAATGGTTCTTCGGACAATTGAACTCCTTCTTGTTGTTTGTGTTGTAAACACAACGTTTCAGCCAAAGAACCATTTGAATATTAATGACCCTTCTTAAAACTATAGAAAATATCTCTAGTTAAGAGTACAGATATATTTGAATTTTTATGAGATGATTTCTTTTTTTATAGAAAAGAAACACACACACACACACACACACTTGTACTGGAGGCCATAATGTATTTGGTAAAAATATCTACTTGTATTACTGTGGGGTTTGAGCTGTTTCTTCACATTCTCTTACTAACTGTAAGACTTGATAGTTCACTACTTCAAAGCTGTTAATAGTGTAAATAAATGTTTACTTTATGTCTGATCAATTTCATCTCAGGTTTTATTAAAAAGTGACTGAACCAATTTGAATGGAAGAGGCCATTGCTTCAAATGGTGGGTAGGAGATATTTATCAGCAAAATTGTTACCTTTAAGTGAAAGTCCATTGTTATGCACAGAGGAACAGAAAAGGTCACACTGTTCATTATATAGATAGATTTCAGTCCATTAAATAACATCATTTTTTTTTTCTTTACTTAGTTTTTTTTTCTTTCTACTTATCATTTTTATCCTAGTCAATAAATTGACTTTTTTTTTTCAACTGCTGTCAATTCACAAACTGTTACCTGTAAAGAATGTCAGGGTGTCATGTGTGTCCAGGTGTTTTGTTTTTTTTTTGTTGCTTTCTACCTGACGTTTCTGCACAGGTGAGAGTAAATCAAGGGTGAAGCTCGTTAGGCAAGTCTCACCTTCACTCGATTCATTCATCTCATTTAAATCCATTATTATTTTCCCCTCTTTAGACTTCCTTGTATGTGCAGTTGTAGTATGTATTTAGGCAGTTGCCCACTTGTATTTGATTTCACATGAGCAGCACTTACTATGCCTTTCATGTATACATAGGTAAGTCAGAAGCTTGATGAAAAACAGCATCTATTTTACACAGGTATAGACACAAGCCTTTTTATTTATACCTTTGCTTCTGCCCACACACAGTGACATTATTTTTTCTAAAAAATCAAAAAATCTATATAAACCATTCACTTAGTGGAAAGATATATATCAAGCACACACATCTCAAAAGATATAATGATATTCCTATCACTCACTCCTGTATGTCTCTGTACGGAAGATGTGCAGTATATGTATATGTGCTCACATACCTTATTTTTCTCTTGCTCATATCCCAAATACATATACACTTATTGATATAAGCACATTTCTCAAAGATTTCTTGCTTTTATCTCTTTGTTCCTTCACTCCTAATTTGGCTTTGGTTCCCTGCATTTTTTCTTTTTTGTTTATTTATTTTTTTAAGATCTGAGTACTATATACCTTTTAACTGTTCCAAACTCTTGTTAATATGCCGAAGGGATTAGAGAGAAGCTGAACTTTTTTCTTTTTCTTCCCCATTTTACCTCCTATTACTGCATATAATATCCAACAAGTGGAAGCTAATCAGCGAATGAAAAAGTACTGGAAGATAATTACTTGTAGATTGATGGGAGTGGAGATTGGATTAGTAGCTGGGGGCAGAATAGAGTTAAAAAAAAAAATAAAAATACTTTTCTGTCTGTGTGTGTGTGTGTATCTCTCTCTCTCTCTCTCTCGCACCATTCTTGACTGGGATGAATTGTTTGCAACTTTTATTTTCTTTTCCAAAGTAGAGTAAAAAAAATTTTTTTTTTTTTTTTTTTCTCAGTCTCTGTCTTTGTGTGTGTCTCTCTATCTCTATCTCTCTCTCTCTCTCTCTCTCTCTGGCACCATTCTTGAATGGGAGGAATTGTTTGCGACTTTTATTTTACAGACTAGAGTAAAAAGAAATTTTTTTTTCTGTCTCTTTCTCTCTATCTTTCTCTCTGGCGCTATTCTTGAATGGGATGAATTGTTTGTGACTTTTATTTTACTTTGAAAGTAAGACTATACTTGTCTATAACTTTGAGAAGAGTCATTAACATTCCAACTTTTTTTTCTTCCCATCCTTGATGTTATCAAAACAATGTTTCGGCTGATCCATTCTCCAGCCCTGGTCAGCTACAGCCGTTAGCAGAATACTTTTTGGATATGGCCGTCTCGCAAAACCCTGGAGACAAACACATGACCTATTTTTTTAAAACACTGACTGGCCCTGAAAACAATGAAGCTGTTGGCTGGATATTTTTCGGACAAAAAACCACGAAAAAATGCGAGAAATTCTATAAAGATTCTTCTTTCTTTTTTCTTTTTTCCTTCTAAATTTGACCTAAAAATGTGTTGTAGATGGATTGAGACATATTTTCTATCAGGAGTTCTCGAGTTATAAGAGTATATACATTATGAGTTAAGATATACAGAAGCCTCCAGCGAAACTCTAATTTGCATCCCTTTACCTCAGGAAGCCTGTTCTAACACAACTGCCTTACTGATTAGGCCACAGAAACCACCAGTATGTACGATAAAGATTATCAAAGAATTGAATAGATTAAAAATATATTTTAAAATCTTCTTTTTATATAATTGTAAATTTTAATATTTACGATAAATAAATTTATTATATTTGATAATCTTTAAAAATATCCACGTGAATTTACTGAAATGTTTTTATATAATAAATTCATTATTGTAAATACTAAATCTACAATAGATTCATTTTTTTTAAATTTTTTTTTTCATGAATCATATATGTACGAGATATTATAACAAATAAAACCAAAAAGTTAAGTAGAAATTAATTTATTATATAAAAAAGGATAGTAAAAATATTTTTTTAAATCGATCTAATTCTTTGATAATCTTTAAAAATATTCACGTTTTTATGTAATAAATTCATTATCGTAAATTCTAAATCTACAACCCTCGTCAGACTAATTTTAGAAAATAAACAAAAGCCAAGCGAAGGAGTAGTGTGTTCGGAGATAATTAAAATCAATCAGTATTGGTGGGGTGGGGGGGTTAGATATTTAATACAGTATGAAAGAAAGGACATTAGGTATCACAAGTTGTCTACCTTTCTTTTTTTTTTTTTTCTTTTAGAAATTTTAATATTCAGGATTCTAGACGATTCAACTTTATAATCCTTCTGTCTTACAGTGTTCAGGATAGGTCTAGTTCATAATCCTGAATTACACTAACTCCACTGATAATAAGAAACTTTTTTGGCATATGTTTTTTATTTCAAGAAATTTGTGCAGTTTATTGAGAAGGTACAGTTAATAATGGATGTGTCAGAAGTGGTTTGCAAAGTTTAATGCTGGAGATTTCTCGCTGAATGATACTCCAGTTGAGGTTGATAGTGATCAAAGCATTGAGAATAATCAATGTTATACAATGCAGGAGATAGTCAACATACTCAAAATATCCAAATCTAGTGTTAAAAATCATTTGCCATAGCTTGGTTATGTTAGTCGCTCTAATGTGTGGCTTCCACATAAGTTAAGCATGAGAAAAAAATACTGGATAGTATTTCAGTGTACAATTCAATGTTCCGTCTTTGAAAAAAAATTGACAGGCAATTAAAAGTGGATACTTTTTTTGCAACAACATTGAATATAAGAGATTTGGGGCAAGCGACATGAACCACCACTAACCATATCAAAAGCCAGTCTTCATCCAAAGTAGGTGATACTGTGTATATGGTGGGGTTGCAAGGGAGTCCTCTACTGTGAATTCCTTCCGGAGTACCAAATGATCGATTCAAGCTGGTACAGCTTCTGATTAAGCTTACTGTAGGTAGCAATCAATGAAAACCGGACGGAATTAGTTAAGAGAAAGGATGTAATATTCCATCAGGATAATGCTAGACTTCATTTTTCTTTGGCAGCCAAGCAAACATTGTTGCAGCTTCGCTGAGAATTTTCCCTCATTTGCCCTATTCACCAGATATTGCACTTTCGGATTACTATTTATTCCAGTCTTTACAGAATTGTCTTCATGAAAAAAATTCAGTTCCTAGAAGCCTGCAAAAGGCACCTAGAGCATTTCTCTGCTGAGAAATTTAAAATGTTCTGGGAGGATGGAATTATGAAGTTGCCTGTTAGATGGCAGAAGATAGTGAAACAAAACTGAATGTTTTCTATTAAATTTGACCAGCTTCCACCCTCATCCCAACCTCAGTTGTTTTCATACAACTTATTAATTTGGATCACTGCTTCCATGGCAACGAATAACAGCGCAATCAGAAATAAAGAGTAAGCCTTCGGTGAGAATCAAACTCACACTCTCATTGCCAGATGGAGACTATTTTACGTTAGCTGCTTTTACCAATCGGCCACAAAGACTTGATGGATCAGCAGAAGCTGATTTACATTTATAAACTCACTCCCTACAACTGACTCTCTGCGCCATATTTATGTTATTTTCTATAGTTTTGAGAAGGGTCATTAATATTCAAATGGTTCTTTGGACAATTGAACTCCTTCTTGTTTGTGTTGTAAACACAATGTTTCGGCCGATCCATTCTTCGGCCTTCTTCAGGTGTAAAATCTGAGTGTGATGGGTTAAACAGAACCCCCTTTAAACAACCATCACACTCGGATTTTACATCTGAAGGATGGATCGGCCGAAACGTCATGTTTACAACACAAACAACAAGGAGTTCAATCATCCGAAGAACCATTTGCATATTTATGTTGTTTTACATATGAGACCTAGTAGTCTGGTCAAATTTAATAGAAGTGGTGTGTTACAATACTTTATCCAATAATAGTAAAGATTGAGTGAATATGTTGTTCAATAAAGTTAATGTTGAAAATAAAATAAAAAATTGTCTTTTAATTTTATTTAATAAACTGAATGAACTTTTTGGGTAACCCAATATGAAATAATTGTATTTGAAAACTTTTATAGTCATGTAATGTGTTTTATAAATTTAGGTTCCCCAGTTTGGTGCCAATCAACTGACCAATGTTTAACTGACTAATCATCATCATCATCATCATCCATTATAAGTCCACTGCTGGACAAAGGCCTTTCCCATCTCCTTCCATGATGACCTAGATTGTGCTAACCTCTGCCACGTCTTACCGGCAAACTTTTCTATCTCATCTCTCCATCTTGAGTCTGGTCTTTTCCTACTGCGTTTACTGTCCAATGGGCACCAATCAGTTAGCCTTTTCCCCCATCTATTGTCATCTCTTCTTGTTAGGTGACCAGCCCATCTCCATTTTTGCTGCTTAATTATTTGTATAATATCCTTCACTCTAGTCCTCCCTCTGATCCAAGTTGATCTTTTTCTATCTCTTAGAGTTATCCCTCGCATTGCTCTTTCCATGGCTCTCTGTGCTATTCTAAGTTGATTTTCAGCTTGTTTTGTTAATTTCCATGTTTTGCATCCATAAGTCATGACTGGTATTATACAACCGTTGTATGCTTAATTGGCAAGGTGCTCTTCAGAATGTCTCTATTCATACCAAATGCTTTCCAACCTATCGTTTTACAGCGTTTTATTTCAGTCATGGTCTTTTTCTAGCTTTACTATCTGTCCTAGTTAGATGTATTCATCAACCTCTTCTAGGGTCTCTCCTATCTTTATGGCCTTTTTCAGGATTATTAATTCATTCACTTTTTCTGAGGCAAAGTTCAGAAACTGTTTAAATCCTCTTTTTATTTTATTTTTTAATCAGTTGATATCTCATCTTTATATTTAGAACACGCGTGTACACACACTGCTAGAGAAATGTTATTTCCAAATATTGGGTCAACATTTTAATGGAAAAAAAGAAGAAAAAATAGCAATGCAGTATTGTATTTTGTAGCATTGTTTATATATATAAATGTATATATTTAGAGAAAAAAATCTAAAAAGTATAAAGGTCCCCAGCAGAAAACAATTGAAACATAGAGAGATAGGCTAGAGGGTGTTTGTCTCTCACAACTGATATATGGTATGCTGAACTACCAGAGTAGCAATTAGTTGTTTATTAGGACCGTTAACTCCGAGATAACCAAATTTTTTAATTTATTTATTCAAACTATAAAATTCTTAACATTATATATTTTCAGTAATTAGGTGCCCAAGAACCTCTATAACAATTTTCATTCTAGTCTGTTCAGCAGTTCCAAAGTTCAATATTTTTTGCATGTTGACATATGGTTATTTACTTATAAAACGTAAATAATAAAAAAATCGGTCAAGATATGAGAAATTTTCCCAATTGGAAACACAATGTTTTTGCTTATGAAAATGTAAACAAACAATCGGATCGGCCATAACTCACCATCCACCAGGTGGAATTTCTCCGCAAGCCAACATACAAAATTTGATTGAAATATATTAAGGATTAAACAAAGTTATCCGATTGAGAAAAAGGGGAAAACAACAACAGACACTCATAGCGAATAATTGTACTTGTTTGGGACAAAAAAAAACAATTTAGTGTTGAATGCATTTGTTCAATTATCAACAATTGATAGAAATAACACAAAATATTTCCCTTGAATATTAGGAATTCCATTCTAGGTTTAAAAGCTGGCTTATATTTGTTAATGAGAAGAATTTCAAATATTATTATCCTTTGTTTTTTTGACAACGGTCATTGATAAATTAGTGAAATCTAATGACACTAGTACATGTATCCCCCGTTTTACGAAAGTTTGCTTTATGCTACTTTGCTTTTACAAAAGACCAAAAGCCACCGTAGCTTTGAACTGTCTGTAACCATCTGTACTTTATCTTGATTTATTTTGTCCATCCAATGTGTCCTAAGGTATCAGAAGAGCTAATAAGGGTGTCACGTTTACCGTAAAATTGGCAGCTATAGTAGGTTATTTTTTAAGTCTGGGAACACTCAAAAATGTTTCTCCATATAAATTAATGGTAATTGCTTTTTTTGCTTTATGCAATTTTGGCATATGAAAGTTTTCATAGGGACGCTGTACTTTCGGATAGCGGAGTGTAATGCCTGTACAGATTTTGAATGCTCAGTCCAGAATGTTAGCCTAATAACCTCCCAACTATGGGGACAAACATGCCAACAACCTTAGCTTACATCTGACATTTACCTAACCTCAATTTATCTCATTCCTGTACTTGTTTGTAAATGCAGGTTTAGGTTTTGTTACATTTTGATATTTACCATGTTATCTATTAAGAGGTGAAAGCAAATTGTTGCACTCATGATTTAAGAAAATATCTTCATCGTGGAACAATCAATCGAAAAACTAAGAACATTGAACTTTTTAGGTAATGAAAAGACTGACAATGAAAATCTATGGCACATAAAACAAGAATGTTAGCATTCTGTTTGTCCACACAATATCTCCAAAAGCTCTCAATGAATTTCAATGACATTTTGTAGAAGCGTGGGACATTGGCCAGGGAATAATTGATTAAATTTTGTGGTGGATCCAGGAATCTTTCTATTTTGTTAACATTGCGACTATTGTACTATTGTACAGATATAATAACACAGTAATGAATTCATCATGGTGACTTCATCAAAAAGCTTGTGATAATTATTCTGATGAATAATCATTTAAATTTTATTTTTTTACGGCTCCGTCTGTGATCTGTAACCTGATTGTTTCGTTTGTAGAGACAATGGCATTGGAGGTATGTGTACACGGAGTGCTTTCTATTTTTTGTTTTTCCATCTTGTCTACTTCCAGATCAGGTAGGGAATAGCCCATATCGGTCTACCTATGATATGAAATTTGCAGCAAATTAATTTTTATTCAGCCTTACAAGTTCCTCAAGATAAACAATTTTGGAGATGGTTGTTTATGGATGCAATCAGACAGTATGGAAAAGGCTGAATACTTTGTGAGGAAGGTCTTATTGTTGTTAGCAATATGATATCCTTGTTTATTATGGACTTTGATTTCCAAAGAGAATACCTGTGTCAGTTGTAATTGGATCATAATTTATCAATATGATCTAAAGCCTCATTATCCTTGTCCCCATAATCATTTCTTCCTTCCAGTAAGTAGTATTTATTTGCCTCCCCACAAGGGCAAAATGAAATACATGGTATTTCCTTAGAGTAGGTACCCATTCACTTTGGTATGATGGGTTGTTACCAAAAATGACCCTGTTCTGAGTCAGCTTTTGCTGCAGGCATCAGGGCATGCCCCTGACCCCATCCATTTTAATGAACTGGGAGGTGCTGCTTTGGAGGCAGGTCCCCTATAAACCAGTTTTCAGCCACAAATGGCCAGAAACCTCCAGGTATTTCCAGTAAGTGATGTATCAGAAATAGTAGTCTCGGGTTTTTTGTTATCTTTTTGCACTCCACTTAAGAGCCTTCGGCCAGTCCATCAAATTAAAAAGCAGTTCCCTCATAATATGTAAGTGTTCATAGATTTTTAGATTCTTATCTGATTTTTAGAATCTAGAAATCTAAACTAAAATAACATGATTTGTATAAAAATGAATTCTTGTCTTAACTTGTTCTAAAACATGTGCGCATATTTCCACTGAGTTAGGCATATTATCTACTCATTGCCTAAAACATTATCCAAATAGTTTTTAAAGATAAGATTTAAAAGTGAGGACTGTAAGAACTAGTATAGAAAAATCTTTAAAGTATAAATGTCACAGGCACAAAAATAAAATCTTCATACCTCCCACAACCTACATACAAAATTTCATTGAAATATCTTTAAAAATAAAGAAGTTATCCAATTTTAAATTACATATAAAATGATTGGCCATAACTCACCATTTTTTAAAATTCCCCAACATTATAACTAAATTTCAGCAAAATCGGTCAAGAATTGAAAGTTTTAAACCAATTGGAAACCAAGCACATGTTTTTTTGAACAAAGACATGTTTTTTGTTTATAAAACATACCTCCCCCCAACTTTCATACAAAATTTCATTGAAATATCTTTAAAAATAAAGGAGTTATTCAATTTTAAATTAAAGAAGTTACCTACTTTCAAAACACTGACAACGCCATTTTTTTTAATCAGTAGCAAAACATAGTCTCCGTCAGAATCTTTCCGCCAGAGACAAAAAACTGTAATGGTACAAAGGAAATTTGTTTTGTTTTTTCAAATTAGACATTCTTATTCAATTACTGTCAGGAAACGCAATAAATAATACTTTGATTCCATGGCCCATGTAGATATTGATATGCCAGACTTTTAAGAGAAAAATTGTTTTACTTTTTCTCTCCCTCTATCTTGGAATCTTCCTGGATTTTGATTGAAGAAATCTTTTCCTTATCCTAACTTGCCATTTTAGGATTTTTATTTATTTAATTTGCTTCTGAATTTAAATCCATGATTTTTTTTTTTTTTTGTTGACTTAAAAAGGTAGAATTACTCAAAGACACAAATTATATATGCCAGCTATTCCTTCACACACGCACACAAACAAATGTACTTGAGTCATTAATAAAGAAAAAAAATTATTTTACAGGAATTACCCCAATTAATTTTACCAAACAATACTTCTGTATTTGTAAGCATTTTTAATTTGAAACGCACTTCCGTGTTCATTTTTTCTGGGTAAAACTAATTCACCTAGAGCCAAAATTAAAAACATTAAAAAGACCATTTTACATTCTTCAGACTTTGGGCCTAGACAATGGGGATGGAGGGGGCAGCCTGCCCCAGGTGACACTATCAGAGGGGGTGACACTAAGATGACTGATCTAAAAAATGTTCATATAGTTTTGTGATAATTCTGTCCACACAATATCTCCAAATACTCCAAGGATTACAATGAAAGAAGTGATTAGATTTGGGGGCATATCCATGCTCAATTATTTCCCCTGACAATGACGTTAACAGAGGTATGCGCTCTCTGAGTTATTTCTAGTTTTATTGTATAGCCATTTAAAGATACTGATAAAAACATTTTCATGGTACCCATACTTATTTTCTTCATATTATTTCACAAAGTCAGAACTGAAAAATTATAAACTAAAGATGAATAGAATTGTTAGTAAATGTAGGCTTATGTCGTCCCATTCAATAATATGGGAGAATCATGATGAATATTGAACAATATTAGTACAAAAAGATCACCAAAATTCATGATCTCCTGGGAAGAGATCCACTGGGCCTAGATTAGACCAGAATAGATTGGAAGATTGTTGTAGCAGTCTTCTAATAGAATGTTGAGTATCAGTTTGGAAATCTAATATCTCAAACTTTATCCAAGTGGCATAGCAATCGGACACACTGCATCTTAT
>VCCN01004638.1:10989290-11009634 GCA_006491835.1 Architeuthis dux
TTTCTCAAGGGCATTAGTGCGAAGTGAACGTAAGCAGCCCTGGCCGAAACTCAAACTCTGATCGCAGATTCTGTTTTCCGTGCCAGTAACCGCTACGCCACTCTGCACGTTCATCTATAAGATGAGGTATTAATAACTCTAAGGGAATGGAAGCCAACAACTTCTTAATCTGATTGTGACCAACACATATTCAGAGAGAAATGAAAAGACTATGGCACAGAGCAGAAAAAGTTGCATTTATTAATCACTGCTACCCACAACAGACCGGATTAAACACTGTTGCTGCGTTTAGGTTATTCATGTGTTCTAACATTTATATGTATCTATGTATCTTGACTTTGCCCAGCCCTTACCGTTCATAGTAGAAACTTGAAATTTTGTACACACACTCCACTCAATGAGTAGGGAAAATGTTGTTTTTTTTTTTTTTTTTAAATTCACCTTCAAAATAGGTTTTTAGTGGGGGCTTCCAGTTTATGCTAAATTGGTCACTAGGTTGTGTCCACTTGTTTTTTGAAAATCCCGACCTTTTTTTACTAGTGATCACAGCCCAACAAAAGGCGAGAGAAGTAACTTATTCTTTGATCACTTCCTTTTTCCAATTTATTCATTGATCACCCTTTTTTTCCAACATATTCAGTGATCACCCCTTTTTTTCCAACTTATTCATTGATCACCCCTTTTTTTCCAACGTTTTTAATTGATCACCCCCAACACAGCATATATGGGTGGCAGTGATTAATAATTTCTCTTGGAATGCTAGTTTATCCTTTTTTCTAAAATATTTAAAGAAAAAATCCTATCTAGCTGTAATCATTACTTGAACTTGCATATCCCACTTATAAAGTTTTGAAAGTGCTTCCTCAGCTCTACCACTAAACAATGCATGCAAGTATCCACAAACACATTTGTCATCTCAACTCCTGCATTATTTCAGACTTATCAAAGATTAAATAAAACCTGAATATATTTTTAGTAAGGCTCTATCTTTCCTTGCTTTGTTTTCCTTTAAACAAGTTTAGCTGTGAGAAAATCTCCTTTGTATAGTGAGATGCTGTATTTGTTTGGTTTGTAGTTGTCTTTGTTGTTTGTCTAAATCCAGAAACACGTTTGTGGGACCAGTGTTCCTTCTTCGTTGACAAAAGGAATGACCTTTCTCATTTATCTGACCTCCACTCAGATTTCACTTGTCATTTGGCTACAGCTTGCTTTATATTTAGATCTGCCCGTGAGTGATGCTCGGATGGAAATTAGTGAAACTGCAGGTTTTGCAGTACGGCTGCTTGTATATTTAGACTTGTCTCTTGGCTATTTTCTCTACCTTGGAATGTGCACTTGCTGGTTCAGTTCAGTATATTTGAAAGGTTGTAAGGTCTGAGGCACATTCTCAGGTCTCAAATTATTTACTATTTATTTTTTTAACCTTTTATAGGGTACCCCTAAAAATATTTTAGATATCAAAACAACCTTTTGGTATGTTAAACTAGACCTAATTACAAGATATTTTCAGTTGCAAGTTTTCTGAAATATTTTTGTTTATGGGGGGCAAAACCCCCTCTGATGAAGTGATCATATATGGTGCCTCGCCCAAAAAGTGACCAAAAATGGAAAATATTTAAAAATTAAAAATTAAAGTAGAAAGTTAAATGAAACATAGAATTAAAGAATAACATTCAATATAATGAATAGATACAAAAAATTGATATTGACCAAAAGAAATAACACCTGGGTTAATTTTTAAATTTTATTGCTAGGGCCAAAAACAGGCTATTCTACTGGGGTGTGGTATGCCTCAAAACAGTTTCTTTGTTCAAGCACAAGTGTACTTTGCAATGCTTGCAGACCACATTGATGCAGATTATATTGTCTTTGTGGCTACAATATTGCCATGTAGCTGACAGATCCTCGGGTGATCATATAGAGTTAAAATAGAAAAAAAAAGAATGTATTCATATTTTAATATATGTACACTAATCCATACAAAATGAAGGTATTTTGAAGGTGTCTAGTTCTGGAAAGCCCTGCTTTTTTGTTATTAATTTGTTTTAAAGAGAGAACAATGATATATAGTTGGCTGTAGGTTTATACATCAGTGATGTTTGCTGGAGCCATTGTGTGTTTTGGGAATTTCAACAATCGGACACCCTCAGCCAGGCAATGCAGTCAGGGTTGATCAAGCTTGTGTCCAGGTAGCACAACCTCGCCCACGTCTCTCCTCTCCTGATCCACAGCCAACTTGAAACAACTTCTGCTGCATCGGTGGCCAACTTGATGGCCCGATGCCTAACATGTTGCATAAGGACCAGCCTGCAAACCTCCTGCATTCCACCTCAATGGGCTTGCACCTCTCTTGCCACCCATTGCTTCGGCATTCATCTCTGTGTACTTTTCCCCCTTTCTTTCGTTGGCCTCCTCAATATGGTCCTTCCAGGGAATGGCAGCGTTCCAAGAGAATGGTCTGCTTGGAGGCTTTTGAGTAGGGGGTTCTGGCAATTGATGTTAGCTTCTCCGCGGCCCTGTCAAAAGGGCAGGTCATTGTGCATGGATCCGCCCTAAAATTTAATCATTTTTTTCCGTAGCCTATTGTTCACCCTTCTACAAAATTTCATTGAAAAAATGGAGAACTTTTGGAAATGTTGTGGACAGTCATGAGTGTATACACAAATGGAAAAAAAAACAGAAAAATATCTCTCGATCCAAAAAAAAATTCCTGGATCCACCCCAAAATTTAACCACTTCCTTACCCCATTGCCCACCCCTATTTTTAACGCTTAGTCTTTAGACTGTGATTATGAACTACAATAATAAACTTTTGACTTTTATAAATCATATTTATTTTAAATGGATTACGTTTATTCGAATTCACAATAGTTATATTTTTCAATGGCTGTGCGATGGATGATATTGTTTCTCTGCCACAAGATTTGCAATGTCCGGTTAAATATTTGACATTTTAATTCTCAAGTCACGTTCAACATTCAGTCAGTTTCATTGTTTATTTTTTTATATAAAGCAACATGGAGAAAACCCGCCCTCAAAGGTTAGTTGTACAAAAAGGAAGTAATTTCTGAAGGGCTTTTTTCTGATAATTCTGAATAAATAGTTCTGACTGATAACCAAAAGTCAGGAAGACTGCTTTGTTTGAAAACTATTTTCAAGGAACCATCACACAATAGCTCTGTCAATTCATCCTGTTTGGAAATTGTCACAACTGATTGGGTCTCTAATCCAGTTTTTATTATATTCTGGTTGAGGAAAGTAATGCTGCAAAGCTTCTTTTAGACTCTCCAAATGTTCGCTTAAAATCTCAATCATCTTTTCAGCTACTTTTTCTCCTTAGCTTTTGTATAAAATCAAATAGAGTTGGAAATGAATCAAAACATTCTTTTTAAGTTAATTCTCCCACAGTTTTCTTTTTTTTTTATTATGGTTTCTACTTTCTTCAACTTCTTCAATGTCTAGAGTTGTTCCTTGCAAACTCAAGTTTAATTCATTTAAGAAACAAAAAATATTGGCTAAATATGCCATCTTCACTAGCCAAGAGAAATCATTCAAGCAGTCTTTCAATTAAAAATACTCTTAGTTCGTCAAAGTTTGAAAATGCGATTCAAAACATTCCCACGAGACAACCAATGAAGTTCAGTATGTAGAAGTAGTTGTTTATGATGGCTTCCCATTTCATTATATAAAACTTAGAAAATTTGATTATTTTGTAGGCGAACTTCAATAAAATTTAATATAGACATGGCTTCATCAAATGTAGGTTTTAAATCTGTTGACATTTCTACCTTTACGTTTTACTACAGCACCAGTCTTCAACCAATTATCCATTTCCTGAGATAAAAAAATATATAAAATTAACTTTTGCTTCCAGTTTTTAAAATTCCAAATTAAGGCATCCATACAGACCATGGGGCTTTGTTTTAAAAAATGTGAACAGAATTTATTTCTCCAGGGATTTTTCCATTTTCTAAAGACCAACTTTATGCTTTTTTCTTGAAATTAAAACGAAAATTAGTACTTCAAAAAAGATATATAATTATCTCAATATATTTTAAAAGATTTTTAAAACGTGTGTACCTATCTTTCTATGCACCACCTAACTTGAACACATTTTATCTCACTTAGCGGAAACAGCACTACGGACCCCCCAATCATTATTTGGTGGGTTCTACAGACCCCAGTTTCGAAACCATTTTGATAGAGGCTTTAGTTTTAGTGGGCATAGTTGTGACATTGAAACCATTTGTATCTTGGCTTCTCTGTTTGTGTAACTTACAAAAAAATTTTTTTTTAAAATTAAGCTTATAAGATGTATATTTTACAAGGACGTTTTAAAATATATTGTTAACCACAACTCATTCACCCTTCTCTCACTCGCAAGGTGCCCAGCTCCAGTGTTGGCTTCAAATCCATACCAGTATATTGAAAACAAGTTTCTTTATAGGCTGGAAAATACAGTACTTCTATATATAAGGATTATTTATTTAGTCTAGTTGGACCTGTGGAAATTCTATAGGTGTTGACAACTAAGATTATCTATTATTGATTAATTTATCTGTAGGTAGTGAGGTAATTTGAAATATGATTTGGGGTGGATAGGAAAGAATCTGCAAAGAAAGATATTACCCATAAAAAAAAATGACGTATTGATAAAGTATACAAAAATATATTTTAGTATAAGTATATTTATTAAAAACAAAAACCTCAAACAAAATTTATTTTTCTGTCTTTTGTACAACTCTTGATATTTTCTGTTATTTAATAATTTCAAAACAAAGCAACACAAATGGGTATAAAAATTAAACTCTGACAGCAGCAGTAGTACTATTATTATCATCAGCAATTGCTTGCCTACTTTTAGCTTTACCAGCAGCAGCCCATTTTGTGTCTGCGTGTTTGCAGTACCCCTTCTTTTTCTTTTTGCTTTAGCCTGACTGAAAACCAATAAACAAACTCACAAAGAAAGTGACAAGGCTTTTTATATTATAGGATGTGTTTACTTGAGGGTGGATGTTCGCGGTAGTGGTTATTATCATGGGAAACAGAACTGGCAAACCGTTTTAAGTTTCAGCTGCGGATGCTTATATTTACTTAACACCTGATGAGATTGAGTGCAGGAAGAAATGCGAAAGGCATGAATCCATTTCTTCCTGCACTCAATCTCATCAGGTGTTAAACTGACAAGTCTTACATACCTCCCAAAATTTATAGTAGAATTACGCAAGGAAGTAAGTTTGACTCTGGAGCAGCAAGGCTTGTTTATTAATGTTATCAAAGATCAAAGGAAAATAGTAATATTAAAATATTCTTGCTCTTATTGAACTTTTTTTATTGCTCCTAAGCTTTAAGGCAATGACTCCCAAAACTTTTGGAAGTTACTGCTCTCTCTTTCCCATTGGCATCTTGCTGTTGAGCCCTCCCTCCCTACTCTCCTATCTCATTATCTTCTTTTATATCCGTAATCCAGTGCAGAGTCGTTGGGGCAACACAGATTATTTTTCATCATGGGTTTGTCAAAGGCGAGAGAGCCTGACTGAGTCCATCTCTCTTCAGGTTAGTTTAGGAATCAGTTGTCCTTCTCCTAGACTGGTTGCCAACTGTAGCTAAAGAGCCCAGTCTTCGCTATTATTCATCCGTAGCTGGGGGCAGAAGAGACACATTCATGCCTTTCCCAAAGGCTTTACTGCAAAGTGAACACAAACTGTCTCAACCAGAGTTTGAACTCTGCTTGCCGATTCCATTCTCTGTGCCGTTAACAGTTTGGCCACATCACATTTCCTATCTCGTATTCCATAAGATCCACTTTGAACATAACTGCTTTAGAGAAAACTTGTTACTTTATTCTAACTTTGTAATTTTACAATAGTTTTAATCCATAAGAACCCGGACCCATTTCTACTTGAAGGAACATTGTGGGATTCTGGGTAGGCAAATTGACACAGTCACGTGACTGCACCAGGATGTTCATTAGATGTCACTTAGTACACTTCATGAGTTAAAATCAAGGATAAAATATAATATTATATAAAAGACTGTCCAGATCAATTAAGTTGTATGTGACATCGGTGTCACAGTGGGTTTTAAGTGGTTAGTTCTCGGGACTTCATTTAAGAGAATTTTAATTGTTTTAAAGAGTCGGCATTAGTCAGGGCTGTGTAATTATTTCTATGCAAGATATTCGCACTATGGCTTTTTATGTTCTAATACTCCTTAGACATTTCTTTATCTTTCTAGCATTTAAAATTTTTTTTTTTTTTTTTTTTTTTTTTTAAGCACTCTTTTCCTATGATGAATGGGACTCGGAAAAGCCACTTTCAAAATTATCATTTAATAAAATAAGAAATATCTATTTAAAAACAATGAATAAAACTATTAGAAGTAGATGGATCTTGTTTCTACTGATCTAAATACACTTTGGTCCTCCTTACTCTATCTCCCTTTTTACCCACTGCCCTTGGTGTCTGAAAATATTAGTCTTGTCAGCTAGTTGTCTGTCACCAGTTTGAGTCGCTGGCTGCTAATAGATGACATTCGCTTGCTTAAGGCTATTTACACTTAAGCACAGACTACTGAACGGGCATCTATATTATAGTTCACACAAGTGTAATGCTGGCATTTTACCAGAAACAAACATTCCTGTTCACACCCTTTTTGAACTGCACTACACTGGTTAAGCACTACCTGATTTAGTACAAGTTTACAGGCATGCACTTAACATTTCTGTGTAACAAGTTCTCTACCTTATTATACACTGATTTACTTGGACTAGTGTCCTCATCTTGGTTGTTATAGTCACGTTTTGGCCATTGTACTCTACGGTCTTCTCCAGGTGTTTGTCATGGTCGGTAACCTTCTGAGAATTTTTAACCGATCCCTTTATTCAATCCACACGGTTAAATTGTTCTTATTCCTCTGTCCATGCCAGAAGACATGTATTCGTTAATTCTCTGGCATTCAGCGGAATGAAGACAATCTATCCCTTGTGGATAGAGGGTTCAGTACAAAATTCTCAGAAGGTTACCGACTACGACAAACACCCGAAGAATGGCCGTAACGTTGCGACCATAACAACCAAGATGAGGAAACTAGTCCAATTATATTAAAATGTAAAATAATTTCTCATCTCAGAAATTCAGATAAAAAATATTCTGCTTGTTGTTAGCCTCTATGCCAGCAATTTTCAACTTGCCACGAAGTATCCATAGGTGTGCCGCAGGAGTTTTGAGGATTGTCGATCCTCTCTCAAACAAGGGCTGTGGGACAGTGTTCCCAGTATGAATACAAAAATAACATTTGAATACATTTTGACATTACTGGTACTTTTATGGAGTGCATTAAACTCCTTTTTTTTTCAATGATGCAACAAATGAATAAATGTGTTGTTCATTAAAGGCCCAAGTGCCAGTTTTAAATTCCAAACTGTAAGAAGGGACATCTTTTTACATGTCACTACATAAACCGGAAGCACCCTAATTGTAAGTGGGTTTTTTTTATCAGCCTCCCGGTTTGTATGTTGATCACTGCACTCTGAGCAGGTACACCTTATATAATGATAAATTAGAGAATCATATTCATATCCATATCTGTACACAGATGCATTCAGAAAATCATCTAGCTTTTGGCTTGCGTATTTAACAGATACAGGGCTCAGAGACAGCCTTCCTATAATTGTTCTAGAGCAGCGTTGTTTGGTTTTTTGGGTTTTTTTTCAACTAATGTGCCGTGGCGCAAAGCATCCATAAGTGTGCTGCAGGAGTTTTAAGGAGGGTCCATTCTCCCTCAAACAAGGACCATGGGACAATGTTCAAAGTATGGATACAAAAATAACATTTGAATACATTTTGACTTTACTGGTACTTTTATGGAGCACATTAAACACCTTTTCTTTTCAATGATGCAATAAATGTGTTGTTCATTAAAGGCCCAATTGGTAGTTTTAAATTCTCTTCTGAATTCTGTTGTGTAGAATCGCTAATCTCCACTGCCAGCCATAAGATGCATGAGAATTATCACACGACTACCTAACTTATTATAATTATAATAACCACAGTTGCCCACATAACATACAGTATTTTATGAAGGGAAAAAGATGAATAAATTTAGATACTTTTATAATTATGTGGCTACAAGCACATGCCACAGACTTTTTGACGACAATGCGTGTGTAAAAACGCAAGAAACTCGTAAAATATTAATTTCATTGTAATAATTTTTGTGGCAACAAAGAGAAGAAAGATAGAATATTTTAAATATAAAAATCATTTATGTAAACTATATAAAGCCTGATATATTTGTGTTGAAAACTTGTACACCTGTTGACCATAAACATTTGTACTATAATGAAATTTAGTCCAAAAATTAAATTTAAAAAAAAACTTTTACAAAAAATCAACTAATGATTTCAATAAAATTTTGGTTATTTATTCATTTTAGGGGGAATTTTAAAATAATTTCTTTATTATTTTTGAAAGCTACATATAAAATCTGTGGAAGACTATAATTTTTTTTTCTCTATGAAAAAATGAAGGAGATAATGCTTGACAGCATAGTCTTTCTCGATTGAAATATTGTTTCATAGAGAAATTCTTTTATTTCTTTTCCTTATGAACCAGAGGCAGACCCCCCCCCCCCTCATTTGGGCAAAACATAGTTAAATTTCGGGCGAGTCAGTGTAATTTGGGCAAAACTGTAAACTTTCAAATCTATTCTTAAATACTGATGGTGTGCCTCAACCGTTTTAGTGCCTGGCTCACTGTGCCGTGAGACGAGAAAGGTTGAAAAATCACTGCTCTATGCAGAAAGCTGAAGCCTCTTTTCTCATCAGATACAACTAGTTCTCCAGGTTAAGAGGTTTGTTCATTGCAATCTTGATGAGCCACTCATCACAATCTTCAGTGATAACATTATTAAAAGGCACTTGTAAATTAACTATGTGATCTCATGAACTGTTTGTTGGTCTCAGCCGACCATTTGTTGTTAATGAATGGGCATGATCTTTATGAGTTGCCCTTTTTAGACCTCTTGATCCCTCCTCAAATTGTGAATCACCACACCTGGCCTTTCTGCTTTGTCCAAAGACATCACTGTTATATGAGAGAGGGAGATGCAATAATTCCCAGCATCCTTTTTGACAAAATCTTTTATTCATATATCCATATATTGTATTCATATAATTCATATTCATGTTCATTCATAGCCTTTAGTCTTAGTATTTCCCTGGCTTTCTATGACTTTACCCCACCTTTTAAAATATATTGTGTATGTCATCCTAAAAGCACGTTTCCATTTTTGATTCAAGGAATCTTTACATCTTTAACTTGTTGAAACTGCTGACCAGATAAGGAGTGTTACATGGAACAAAACAAGTGAGTCTAAAGGTGGAAGGTCTGTAGAATACATTGCATGTGGGAGAATTTCCTATCACAGCTCTGATAGTGTGCTGCATTGTCATGCAACGAACGGCCATGTCGGCTGGGTCCTGGAATACACCGACTGCATCCCCTGCAGAGGGGTAAGACCCCCCCCCCCAACAGGGGCCACCTGTTCTTACACCAAAGTTGCAAGACTCTATTAAACTGATTTTGGCATTAAATGACACATCAAGGGTTGATATGCTGCTAAACAAATCAATCAATCGATCATGCAACAACATCACTGGTCAATTTCCTTGTCCAGAAAAATCTCTTATGTCTTCCAATGCACCAATTGGTCATTGTAGCATTGTGCAGTAAGAGTTTGTCCAGGTTCCAGCAATCATATATATAATAAGGTATGTCTGTCAGACTTATAGTATCATAGGCAGCTATCAGCCCCTTTCCCTTTCTACCCTCTTATTAAACTACCTTTCTTTTCTCTCTTCTCCATTCCTATCCTCTTATTGACCTACCTAACTTTCTATTCGTCCCTCTCCTTTCCTACTGTGTATATCAGCAGTAGCCATCAGCCGAGCCTGTTGTTGTACACTTATGATAACCATTAGAGAAAGTCATGGGCTAGTTTGAAACAAATAATTCCCTTTGAATCCCACCGAACACAGAAGAACAAGCCTGGCTGCTGCAAGGTCAAACTCCATTCCTACTTTTATTCCGATTGAAGATGATTACTGTAACTATTGTATTTTCAGTTAGGTTCGGTCGGTAAAAGAGCTACCCAGCAATCACTTTGTCATGATTTCAAATCACGGTAAGGAAATGTTAATTTTATATATCGGTTTGGATTAACATGACCTGATATACGAATGGTGAAGTTTACTCCCCTGAATTAGATGAGGATTTGTTAAAGATATCTATGCTATATTTTACACTCCATACACCTGTTGCAATGCAAATGGCCGCTTCCCACCACAAAAGGAAACTTATATACAAAGGGGAGCCACTCATGATTGGCTGACAGCGCAGACTCCACAATTCTTATACTAATTAGACACTAGTCCCACACTTATACATTCACAGGATTAGTTCTTGTTCTTGTTACGGGGGGAAAAACAAAGTCAACTCCAACTTGGGCTAGGATTTGACAAAAAAAATCTTTCTCCAGTAGATTCCATTTAGGGTGATGTTGAAGCCTGTCCTGGATGATCTAGCCATGATTTTCTTTATTTTGGATTCATGTGATAAATCTATCTTTCATTGCCAGTTGCTATTCGTTGTTCTGTGTTGGGCAAGCAGATAAAGACACGATTTTAAATACTGACCATAAGTTCATGCGGAACCCATTTTCCTCGCCTTCTGAATTTTTCCTGAGGCTTGTAAATTACACATTACAGTTGACTGATTAGACAAGCAATGAAAAGCTGTGTAAAATTCAAAGAGACTTAAGATTTCCCTAACATCGTGCAAGAGATGATGCTGTGAACTGTTGCATCTGCCTAATGTATAATGGTTGCAGGAATTGTTTCCTACAACTATCTCTATAGCTACAGATGTAAATTTATATCTGTACGCATTGAAAATCTACGACTGATTTGACCCAAATTTGGCAGATGTTTTTATTGGGTTAGCAGCTGGATGCTAAATAATCTATTGGAGAGTGGGTGTGCAGACACTCTGGAAGTTATGTATAGAAATATTGTACTTTGTCGTGTACCTAAAATACATTGTGTTCAACTTGACAATCTTTAAATATAGTTGCCTCTTTTTTTAGTATGGAATTGCATAAAGATTCAAAATCTGTGACATTTTTGTATGAATTTGTTTTGTAAGTATGAATTTGGCTATAAACACTCACCCTGTTAAAGTCTTAACAGAGGTATATGTATTCGGTTTGTCTTTCTGTCTGTCTACAAGATATCTCCAAAAGTACTCTATGAATTTCAATGAAGTTTTGTGGAAGGATGGGCAATGGGGTAAGGAACAGCTGGTTAAATATTTGGATGGATCCAAGAATTTTTGTTTTTTTTTGTTTTTTGTTTTTATACAAAAATATTGAAATATATTCATAAAATTGCAACCAGACCTTATATGAATATTGTTTGCGGGTTTATTTCTATGTTTTAGTGATTGGAAAATTGATTAAAACCAACCCTGATAGTCTGTGAGTTATACTCCTTTGTATATCATATTGTGAGAACATGTTCTAGCTGGGCACTGTGGTGACATCGCTGCTGTGAAACCAAGCATGGGGTTTTGTATTAGCTCCCATTGTTTTCAGTTGAGGTAGTGTTCCAAATGGTGTCTTATGCGCCGCCAAATTCTGTAAGACAACTGTAACTGAATTGACAGAATGTGACAACATGGATAGAGCCGAGCCAAGAGTGACAGGGCTGAAGACACCCTATGGGTGTACAGATTGATATAAGATGAATGATTGGGTAAGGTGTATGCTACCATAGTCTTGCTGTATGGTATACAACAATAGTGCTTATTAATGGTTCAGGTGGTAAAAGCATAAACCCTTGGCCTGTCCCATAATATATTGTTGACCTTGTTGAAGTTGTCCATATTCCTGCTTTTTGTCATATATTTATTCTTTGAGCTATTTTTAGTTGAAATTTCTATATTATTGATCCTAAGCTTGTGATATTCTAGAGTTTGTCCCATGGGATAAAACTAGAATTGCAACTGTTCGATGTATTCTCTGTAGTGAGGATGTGTCCTCATCAACTCTGGTATCAATTAGGTCTGTCAACTCTTATAAATGCTAGCGTGAGTATGGGCTTTCTGCTGCATTGGAGAGTAAGGTTACCCCTTTGTTCATGAAAAATGCAGGAAATATTATACCCAGAAGTCAAGTAAAGCAAGTTTCAAGAGGAAAAGGGAAGAAGAGAGTTGCTCTACCTCCAAGGGAAGCACATTACGATCAGTTACACCTCCATTCAACACCAAAGAAGATTGCTTGTTCTGTTCAAAAACCATAATGTTATAAAAAGACAAAAAAAATTATAAGTGGGGTAAGTAAATGAGAATCCAGGTGGCTCATGATTTAGTGGCAGAAGAAGGAAAATCACAATTGTGCCCAGTTGTTTTAACTAGACTCTTCTTTGAATGCCACAAAGTCTAACACTGCCAGGTAAAATGATTACACAAAGCCAGAGCATTTGAAGAATTATGTCAGTATTTGGAAAATAACAGAGAATAATGTCAGTATTCATCACAATAAATCACTTCTCTGCATAAAGACTCTTCCAAGAGAAGAGGGTTATAGTTTTCAACATCTTAAAAACGAACTAGAAGACCACTTTGGAGAAAATCTTATTTTAACTGGAAAGCAAGGGAAAGAATTTGTATTTAGTTTTCGTGATACTAATCACAAAATTTTCCATCAAAAAATGTGATAAGTCCTACATTATTGAAATTGGCTGCTTCTATTAATCTAGATGATATCAGAACCAAAGTTTATAACTGATCAGAATACTCAAATATTACTGATCTCGGTGTGAGTGATGCAATGGTTCCAGAATCATTGCTGCGTCTATTGCAAGGTTCTATCAAAAGATCAGCTGATGCCCCTTCATGCACTGATTGGAAAATGACAGCAATTGCATATAGTATTACATCAGCGTGCCAACCAAGATCATTAATTTCTCCAAATTTACTCTCCGTCACCACATATGTCCATAGGAAGTATTGCATCCCATGAGCTCCTAGATATACTCATTAGTTTGTAATTCTCTGACAGTTATAAAGAAATACAAAGATTAAACAATTCTTTTTTGGGTGGATCAGAAACATCTTATGCACTAAGTGGTTTCATATAGATAATGCTGATTTCAATGTGGCAACACTAACTGGTCACAACATATTTCACACTATGGGCAGTATAGCATGTGTCACACCATCAGGATCAGTTGCATAAAAAGTTTTGACACGTTCAACAGAACTAAAAAAAATGTGGATATTCCTGTCAAATATTAAAAAAACCTAAACCTCAGGATTAAAATTGGTAATTATTGCCCCCTGGAGTCACCCAATTCTAAAACTGGCAAAGTCTCTTGATAACGTTTGGTTAACCAAATTCATCCTTTGTGACAGCATTGAGGACAGCCCATCCTGGAGTGGTTTTATGCAGGCAGCTGTGAGGAGAGGATCATGAGAAAAGCAGGATAGTTATCCTTCCTTTTATTAAACTAGACCTATCAAATCTCAGCACAATTTACTCTGCACTATCTTTTGTACAGTCGCTTTCTGAGAAGAATTATTTTGGATGCTGTCCTGTCACTTTTGACTAACCACTATATATAAAGGCTTCAAAGATAGTTGAGTCTTCATCAAATCTCAGTAAAGTATTTGTTAGATTGATTTGCTCCTGACAGCGTTCTGAATTTGATTGTTTGTGGCTGCAAAACAGGTTGTCTGAAATCTTGAGGTTGCTGAAAAGCTGGGTTACATTGTTCACCGATGTGTAGCCATTGTCATGGTCTGACGTCAGAATATTTACCCAATTGTTACTGATGAAGAGGGTGAGAATTAATGGCTTTTCTCAAGTTTTCATTGTGGAATGCTTCTTAAACCCTCATGATTCATTTGATCAAATTGACTATTTTCTCAACTGTATGTGTATACCAAAATCATGTTGTCTGAAAATATGGTTACTACTGATGGCCATTTTAGGAGCCGTATTTGATTTTGGAGACTAATCAAGAATATAGCCCCAATATAATGGGTTGAAATCGATTGCCCAACAATTGAAACACAGGAATTTACTCAAATCAACTTTCTATCTGTTTTGGTTGCAAAGTTATGGTTTTCTGTTTTACCCAGATACGGCAGCCATCTTGGGATCCATATTGGATTTGTGACCCTATCCTGCATAAATATCACATCAGGGTTGGTTTTAATCAATTTCCTATATCTAAAATATAGAAATAGACCCCCAAACCATATTATTTTATGACTATTTCAATATTTTGTCTGAATACGATGGTCATCTTGAACGTCATGTTTGATTTCTCACAAAGCTCCATTGGGATTCCAGTGGATTTTTAGTATAGTGTTTCTGGTGTCATGTTGCAACTATCCTGCAAAAATCAGCTTGTTTAAATTAATTTAAAAGTTGACCATAGTATTTGTGCTAAAGTTATTGGACTGTTATTAGTGAATAATGAAATTATTTAGCCATACAAGAATGTTGAAGCATTAATAAGCGTTCATCAAATGCTTACAGAATTTAGCATTTTTTTTCTTTTAAATACAAAGCATTTAAAAGAAAAAATACTCGAGGGACTATATATGATCACCTGAGGACCCATCAGCCACATGCAAATATTGTAGCCACAAAAACAACATAATCCGCACCAATGTGGTCTGCAAGCTTTGCAAAGTACACTTGTGCTTGAATAATGACAGTAACTGTTTTGAGGCCTAACACACCCCATTATAATAGCCTGTTTTTGGCCCATACAATAACATTTTAAAATCAACCCTGTGTTATTTTTTTGTCATATCAATTTTGTGTATCTATTCATTATATTGAATGTTATTCTTTAATTCTATGTTTTATTTAACTTTCTACATTAATTTTTAATTTTTCTATATTATACATTTTTGGTCACAGCACCATATATGATCACTTCATCAGAGGGGGTTTTGCCCCCATGAACAAAAATATTTCAGAAAACTTGCAACTGAATATATCTTGTAATTAGGTCTAGTTTAACATACAAAAAGATTGTTTTGATATCTAAAATATTTTTAGGGCTGCCCCTAAGGGTTAATATTGCTTACAGTGTATGATAAAAGAAAGCTTTTTAAATTTTCACTTTTATGAAATGGTATTTTAAAAAAATCTATTTTAAAGTTAGTATTACACATGAGTGGAGGTAGGAGTTGTGTAACAGTTACCAGCATGGGAAATGGAATCTGCGAGCTGGGTTTGGGGCGAGGCTGTTATACCCTTAGAAAAGGCATGAATCCATCTCTTCCACCCCCAAATAACAGGGCTGACTTGGCTCTGTTGCCTTGGTTGGCAGCCATTCTAGGAGAAAGACAACTCTGGATTAAAAACCAGGAGTAGAATCTCCTACACCCTCCCAGCTATGCATAAAAAGAAATAACAAAAAAAGTGGGGTTTGGATCTAGCAATCCTTCCCTGTAAAAACCCACTTGTTAAAATTATCAGTGCGCAAGCTGAAGGACTGATCTGATCCAGTTTCTGTATTAGTTGCTGTTTCTCTTTCTCTGGTGTTTTGCATAATTTTATGCCAAGACTTTAATTATTTCTATATCTCGGTTCTTGGCCCATGAATAAAAGTGACCCAATTCTATAAATATTCGGTTTGTTGGCTGGTTGGTTTATCCTTGTCCACTAATTTGGTTCCAAAATTGTTTGGCATCTTATCATGTAATCAGTCAAGTGCTTTTATCATTTTGACTGAAGTTGAATAGAGGGTTAGTTAATTTAGCCATTTATATTTCAAAAGAATTCCCCATATATTTATATTACAAACATGTCCGATTATTTTGAAATGATTAGATTAAAAAAAAAAATTGAAGTTATCTGCAATTATGCTATCAGTCTTTTGTGGCTTAATGGATAGGATATCTTAATGCCTTTAGTGCCAACATGCCGAAATTAGCACAAGCATGTGTAGACCTAGAATAGAATGGTGGGGATTCCCCAGTGACTAAATAGTATCACTGGAAAGCAGGTATTAATCACACCAGTGTGTGGAGGACAAAATGAAGACAAGGAAAGAATTTCATAAAGGGAATGTTGATTGTTATTTGGCACTTAACAGGTAAAGTAGCAAAAATGATGATTAACATTCTTTGGCGCTGAATGTGTTAAAACAAAACTGCTAGCCACTTCAGAATTTTTGCAGCTAACTTTGAACTTATGAGAAAGGCATGAACCAAGCCTCCCTGTTCTTTTTTACTAATCAGTTTATTTTTATAGGCACAGCATAATGTGAAGAAAAAAGTTTTTTTCCTCTCTACTTTTGAAACAAACGTTAATACCAAAATGAGATATTTGCAGTTTTAAAGAGAAATATAGCAGTCTTAATAAATCAATCTTTTGTCAAACTCCAGGACAAAGTCAGTAGTTGACTTTGTTTTCTTACCATAACAAGAACAATCCTCACCAAAATTTGGGGTGTAAACCAATGTAAATTCCCTATTCCTCTACCATGATTTGAACTCCTGACCTAGTGAGTTAAATTGACAAGTCATAGATATTAAGTAAAATTTATCATACAGATACACGTGGGCTTAATTCATTCTAATAATAAATAAATATAGAAAAAAATATAATTTTTTATTTATTATTTATAGAAGTAGGAGTGGAGTTTGAACCTGCAGCAGCATTGTTGGATGAAGCATTGTAACACATTTGCACTGTTTCACATTGCCATAGAAACAATGGCCCAATTTGAACAACTAACAACTAAAATTAAGATGATGGTAAAAACTAGTCAAATTTGGTAGAGGTAGAAATATAGTAGTTGTTAACAATGATAATAATGATGGCAATTTTTGTTGGAATTTGTAATAATTTTAAAAAATACTTACCATAAACTGTAGTTATGTTTCTTTTTTCCACTTGAGATTCCTTGACAAATTATATAATCTCTGCTGCTGTAACTGAAATTGAGCTTTCTTGGAGACAGAAGTCAGTAGTGAATTGCTGGTCAAATATATTTTTCTTGGATTTTAAGCAGTTTCTTTCATTTGACTCTCCATTGGAGATGAAGGTACTGTTATTTTAAATGCTTCTTGTGTCCATATTATTTTCAAGGTGAGCAAACAGCTTTGTTTGCAGTTAGATTGTTGTCCACTATTATCAATATCATTTATTTTTTCAATATTACCAGTATACTCTGTATATGTAATGAAGGATATATTGGTTATTGCTCTATACTGATGCTGATATTCAAAAAGTTGAATCCCCATTCATTATTTACAAAGGACAAACCAGGAATTCATCTTAAGGCCTCTCAACAAACAAATAAAGTCTTTAACTCCTGAATCTGTTAAATGTTTTACCTCTTGTGAAAATCTGGAACTATTCCACACACACAAAAAATGGTACATAATTCTCAAAATAAAACCAAGCCTTTGCATATTATTAACCCCATTCCCAATAGCCATTTGCAGACATCAGGCAGGCTTATCCTATTTATTATTAGGTTACACACTTATCAGATAGTTTCTTTAAGATATCACTGCTTATCACCTAAAGATTGTCAAATTCTATATTTAGGGCAGTAGAGAATTCTACCTTGGTACCAGAGGAGAATTTCTGTTAAGTTGCACAGTGAGACAACAGGATAACTTTTTTTTTTAATGATAGATATGCACTGTATATTATTTATGGTATTACTACCTCTGTCCCATAATAGTTGTTACATTTGCATATATAAATGTTTATATAAATGTAACTATTATGGAACAGAGGTAATACTTTTTATATGCAAAATACAAGTTAATGTCAATGAAACCTTTTTCAGACAGTACTGCTGTGTTTTGGTTATTAGAAAAACCCAACAGTGTGTAAAAATAAAAACAAAAAATTGAAAAGTTCTGTCTAGCCAACAGCTGATTTTTTTTTAATTAGACCTACTTTAAGCAATAAGGTCATGTTATCAAATCTGCCTTTCCACATAATAAATAACCATGAATGTCATGGGTATAAAAATACTTTACCACATTAAAAAATGTAGATTCATTTACTTAAACAAATTTTCTTTCATAGGCATCCTCATATAAAGATCCCATCCTAAATTGCGTCTATTTTCAGTTAAGTATAAACATGGATGTGTTTGTCTATGTAATATATGTAGGTTATGTATATGGGTGTGCCTGGATGCTGTCCTAGTGACCTCACAACTATTTATCTCCCACTCTCTCTTAGCTGAGGTAGTCTGGTATTTAGTAAGCTGGAAAAATAAAGATAAAAACCTATATGTATACATACATGAACAGGTGATTTTCATCTTCATGTCAAGTCTGTATTTATCTTATTTTGACACTGATTGAATAGGATTTTCCTAACACTCCTATACATTCTCACCTGTTGACCAATTTAACGATTGTACCCAAGAGTGTTGTAAGATGCAATTTTTTTCCCCATCTTGTGGGATGATATGCAATGGAAACAGTTATATGTAGTATTGTCATGGTGCATGTGTGCAAGCTACCAAAACAGTGTTGTTTAATATATGAAAAGCCCAAACATTGCCGTTGTCTGTAGCTTTGTCATAAATATCAAACAAGGAGTTCTTATGCTATTAATAATCATCATATATATATGAGAGCCATGTATGTCACACTTATAGTATCAGTAGCAGCTGTCAACTGAGCCTGTTACCAGGCAGCAGCAGCCTAGACAAGCGCTGAGCTTAGGAAGTTAGAGGTGTGTCTGTCACACTTATATTGTTACCAGGCAACACCAGCCATCATCAGCAGCCTGGACAAGCGCTGAGCATAGGAAGTTAGAGCCGTGTCTGTCACACTCATGTTTACTTAAGAGGCCTTTATTATAATAAAATATATGAGCTGTGTCTGTCACACTTCTGTTCACTTAAGAAGGCTTTATTTTTTAAAATAGAACCCAAACGAGAAGAATGCGTAGACATCATAAAGAGGGATAGGGGAAACTAACAAATGTCATCTATAAAGAAATAATTGGATAATATGTATGTAAGTAAATAGCATAATGCATAAATATTTATTAAAGACCATGATTATTCCAACTAACGTGATGTCATTAAAGTGTTGTTGGGTTTGATTGAACAATATATCAGTTTGGGCGATTTTTTTTTTTTTTTTTTTTTTTTTTTTTTCCCCCCCCACCTAATATTACGAAAATTTTCATTTGTACACTTATGATAATCGGCAGTGAAGTGACAAGTCACAGACTAATAATCACAGCTCAATCATCAAAAGACAAGTTAGAATGCTGCTTCACCTAAAGCGAATACATCTTCTCTCTTTGAAGTGACACTTAATACTTAGGTCTTGGTATGCTAATATATCTAAGTACACTAAGACTTTTCCTTCTGTTCGGTTCTCTTTTTCTTTTCTTTCCTATCTCTCTGCATCAAGATACGTCATTACATTTCGTTATTTTCCTCTTTATCAATGGTATGGTTGAGTGCAAGTGTCACTGACAGTTAAGGGTTTAACTGGACAGGTGCGTGAGAACATAATACAACACGTACAATCCAGATTGCTTCCATAGTATGTGGTACTTATATGGTGTTGGTATACACATATTCTTTTCTTCCTTGATCTTCATCATTAAAAAATATAAACTAAATGAACAGATCACTTTAAATAGTAGGAGAAAAGGAGGTATGAAATTTACTTTTTAAGTCTTATATGCTATTATACCTAAATATAGGAACTTTTAAATCACTGCTACCCACAACAGGCTGGTTTAAAGACTGTTTCTGCGTTTAGGTTATTCATGTGTTATGACATTTATATGTATGTATCTATGTATGTGACCTTTTTTTATTTTATACTTTATTGTTGAACACTTTTGTCTTTGTTCTGTTCATCTTTAAGCCTACTGGTAATGTTCAACGATAAAGTCCCCAAAAAGGTCATAACAATAGGTTGGAAAGCATTCAGTATGAATAGACATTTTGAAGAGCACCTTACCAATGTGTTTAAAGCGTAAAGTATACAATGGTTGCATAATACCAACCATGACTTATGGATGCAAAATATGGAAATTAACAAAACAAGCTGAAAACCCACTCAGAATAGCACAGATAGTCATAGAAAGAACAATGCTAGGGATAACTCTAAGAGATAGAAAAACATCATCATGGATCAGAGGGAGGATTAAAGTGAAGGATATTATACAAATATATATTGGTCATCTAGCAAGAGGAGATGACAATAGATTGGGGGGGCGTAACCGACTGGTGCCCAAGGGACAGTAAACGCAATAGGAA
>VCCN01004638.1:11034007-11054268 GCA_006491835.1 Architeuthis dux
TTTTTTAAATTGCAAATAAAACTAAATAAGTAATAGTAATCAATTTCATGCTACAAGGAAATCTATAACACATTCGAGTTACAATCTCATTTTCAGTCCTTAACCCTATAGTAAGTTGTGGACTATTCATATTATTTATTTTTTTTATTAGATGAACCATTATTATTAATTTTTGACTACTATTTGCCTTCATCTTAATTTTATTCAGTTGTTTTTAGGTTAAAATTTGTTTTACAAGTAATAGCAGAAAAACGTATTAAAATTTATTTTTTTGTGAAGAAATTTTTTGGAAGAAATTTCTTTACAAAAAAATCTTTTTATACAGGTTAAATGATCTTAACCGTTTTTTTTATCAAAACTTAACTCTGACCATCAATCTACGACAGTGAGTAAACAGCACTGATCAGAAGTAAAGAATAAGCTGTCAGTGTAATTAATCTTTTTTTTCCGTTGTGTTGCGTAAGAAGAAATATATTAAAGAACATATTTTCCACTGTATTATCAAATTTGAAGCAATTTTCTCCCGTGCAACGCCGGGTATCCCTTCTAGTATATTCATATTTAAAATCTTAATTGTCACCAGTATTTTTCTCACTCTTTATTCAATTAGCTGGTTTAAATAATCATGTTTTTTTTTTTCCTTTTGTTTGATTGGAAAGCTCTTCTGAAGAACCTTTGAACCAAAACAGAGCAACTTCTGTTCTGCTGTCTTCTCCATATGGTTCCTGTTTGTTCAGGTGTTGTGCATTTTTACTGTTGATCATGTCACAGCCAACCATTCTATTTAAAGTCAGCATCAAAATAGACATCAGCCTACCTACAAATCTTACCATGAAACTGAGTTAATTAACTCCTCACAGAGTATTGCGCTAAACCTGGTTTCATACCAGACTTGGTTTCGTCTTAGTAAATCTAAACCTGGTTTTGTAGCACACTTGGTTTCATTTTAGTAAATCTAAACCTGGTTTTGTAACACACTTGGTTTCATCTTAGTAAATTTAAACCTGGTTTTGTACCAGACTTGGTTTCATCTTAGCAAATCTAAACCTGGTTTTGTACCAGACTTGGTTTCATCTTAGTAAATTTAAACCTGGTTTTGTACCAGGCTTGGTTTTGTCTTAGTAAATTTAAACCTGGTTTTGTACCAGGCTTGGTTTCGTCTTAGTAAATTTAAACCTGGTTTTGTACCAGGCTTGGTTTCGTCTTAGTAAATTTAAACCTGGTTTTGTACCAGGCTTGGTTTCGTCTTAGTAAATTTAAACCTGTCTTTCATTTCTTTGTTTTAACTCTTTACTTACTTATGCTAACCCATTGATATTTGATGGCAAAAGTGTTAACCTGGGATATGGAGCTGGGAGGGCTTTCTGGAATCCAAGTGAAAACATCACTTATCTTTTAGCTCATAAAGTGAGAAAAGACAATCTTGTCTGCATTAAAACCATTGATCATTAACTCTGTTTAATATCATTTTTTTAAAATGTCACATAGCTGATACCTTTTAGCATATGACCCATGTAAAGACTGATGTCAGAAAGTCCCTGATTATATTTCTATATCCATCCACTTTAACATTTGTTGAATAGCTCAAGTTACTTCTTGACACAAGATACATGGCCAACTGACCACAAAACATCTAGCCAGTACTTAAAGGCTGTGCAGTGGATAATCTATACTGTAACCATTGTTTTTTTTCTATAAAGGATAAGTGTCAAGTGAATTTGTATCTTTTAACAGGGGCGCAAAGTGGGTTTATTTGTATGCACACAGCACACAATGACTTTTATTAATACATGACCTTTTCCAATGCCTTGGTTTTCATTCTAATTTGGAAGATAGCCATCACTTTGTTTCTCTGCTAGTGTAGGTTGCCATATTATTTTTGTATAGTCTCTTATCTTTTTACAATCATTGAAGTCAGAAACATGTTACTGCGGGTATTTTAACATCATCTTATAAAGAAACTTGGGCTAATAGTTTATGGATAAGTTAGCAATAACCACTTCAGTAGTTCCAGTGATGTGAGATACTAGAAACGGCCAGCGTAGGGAACATGTTCCCGAAATTATGGTTAAGCGGGGATCTGGTGAAGCTTTGACGTGCCTAGCAAGCCGATAGTGGATTATAATAAATGCTAACGTGAAATGACCCTGCGACACTCTCCCTGGTACAAGCGGATGGATAACTGACTTCAGTAGTGTGTGTGTTTTATAGTTGACCAATTACTACATCAAGAAAAACCTATGACAAGTTTCTAATTTTGTGGGGAAACAAACTTGAGAAAATTGGTAAATTCTTATAACGGCATGAAAAATTATTGGTCTTGCTTGGACTTCTTAAATTTTCTAACTTCATCCTCTCTTTTTTTTTTTTTTTTTTTTTTTTTTTTTTTTTCTATAAATCCTTTACCAATATCAGTTTGTTTTGTTGTTTTTTTTGCATGTGTGAGAGAGATGGAGAGTGATTCATCCAAAGAGCTACTAGCAGTCTAACCCTCAATGCACATTCTCTCTATTCACTTCAACTGTGACTTATCAGCAGCTCCATTGTTTCCCCACACCCTGCCTCATCTTCTTCCTCTTAAAAGCTTTAGGCAAATTATTCCCTTGTGAAAAACAGCATATATATGGTCTTATCTCCTCCATTAAATCTCTGCTTTCAATATCCTTGGTATTAGAGGAGAATAATTGAAATATCATTCAAGATACTGCAAATATTTTGAATCGAGAACCTTCAACCTTTCTTTCTCTTCAATTTTCATACCCCACAACCACCACCAGCAACAGCACCATCACCATCACCATCACCACCATACCTACCGCAATTGTGAGTCATGCATATGTTCCATGCATTTGTCTTTTCTCCTCTTCGCCCATTCCGTAACAGTCGAAAGCACACAATATCTAAAGTAATGCAGTTCTGATCATCAAATTTATTTTTTCTCCATTATCCATTTTTGTGGAACCATATCTGATAAAAGCTTGAATTTACCATTCTTGCTTGATGTGAGTTCTGGGAATCTCTGATACGAGTCATGGTGTAATCTCCAGCTCAAAATATTTCTGGTTTTCCATAAACTCAATGCAGCTATGTTCCGTCATTTGTTCATTTGAATTAGAAACCATCAACAAAAACTTTCACTAAAACTGTCAACATAGGTTTCTTCAGTTTTCAAGTTGGTCTAGCTGTCTGGCTAGGTATGTATGTATGATGTGTACAGGCCGCACCAATGGAGCTAGAGGGCTGAAAATTTAAACATTTACCCCTTATGTCTAGAAAAAAAAACGTTTTTTGTTTTTTTTTAAATTTCCCCACCTAAATAGGTTTTTAGTGGGGGTTTAATATGCAATGTAAGTCTATGCTAAATTGATCCCTTATTTCATGTCCAGCAGCATTCATGCTTGTTTTTTGAAAATTCATACTTTTTTTTGTGATCACTGACCAACAAAAGGCGAGAAGTAACTTATTCATTGAGCAGCCCTTTTTCCAATTTTTTAATTGATCATCCCATGCTGCCAAAAGATGTTGATCACGTGACAAACCTGTTTTGGTTATTATTGTTGGTCATTGGTTTATTCTGATAATGCACTTGTTCTATGCCTGTCTCTAGTTCACATGTTTATCACATTAAGTATCTCTCCATGCTATATTTCCTGATATGATCAGGAGATGTACCAGTATTTATTTGCTTCCCCACGAGGACAAACTCGACTCGGTGTAAGGTTTAATGGGGAGCCCCACACATACTCCTGTACATAGATTGAACTGGACAGTTTTTGTCTATCTTGCCTTCCAGCATGCCACAGACATCAGGGAATAGCTCTTCTGACCCTACATTTCAGTGAAATGAAGAGGTGCAACCTGGGGTAGTGGGTCCCCTGGAACTAGATATTATACTTTTTGGGATGCCAGGGAAGTAATAGCAGAAATAGAAATTGTAAATGTACAGATTTTAGAAATGAGAATCGCTTTTCAGTCGAGTAAATTATAACTGGAGTGGCATAGCGGTTACCATCACAGAAACCAGAATAGAATTTTGTCCGAGGCTACTTGTGTTCACTTTGCACTAATGCCCTTGGGAAAGGCTTGAATCCCCTCCCCCATCTATGGGTTAATAGCAGGGCAGTCAAGGTTGCCAGATTAGTTTTCTCAAAATCGGACAAATGATGGCTAATAGTAGCTAAAGGTTGCTAGATTAGTATCACAATAATGAAAATACCTAGCTAAAAGTAACTAGGTCGTTATCACAATAATTAAAATAAATAGCTAAAAGTAGCTAGATTATATCACAATACTGAAAATAAATAGCTAAAAGTGGCTAGAACTGATATCTGATATCTAAAAACAACCAAAAATATCTAAATTTAGAAATGCTAAGTGGGGCCTTAACTCGGACAATTTTGGATGTCCGATTCTTAAAATTTTTATTCGGACATACAGGGCGAAAAAAGGTCACAATGTCCAAAATTGGACATATCTGGCAACCCTGAGAGCAGTTCAAGCCCTTAGATCTGTAATGCAGTTCATTTTGGGTATGAGGCTAGCAACACTACCACGTATAACCTACTTGGTACTGAAACTGCAATGTGGCCCTATGCTTCACAAGCAGTCAACAGAAAAATAAAAAACATTATAACTGCAAGATCCTTTGCTTTCTTAGTGCAGCAGTTTTCTTTTTAAAAAAATTCTTAGTGCCACTATTCTCCAATCAGCAGCCATCTGTCCTTTTATTTTTATCGATCCTCAATTACTGCTAAGATTTACTAAATTAAACATCTTTCACCGTTTCCAATCCAGTTTTTCAAACATTCCCTAGAGATCATAGTTTTGCAACTGATCAGTGTTTGTATGATTCGCTAGGCTTTTGTTTATGGTTCATCTGATTGAGTTGTTTCTTTAATCTATAACCTCTCACAGCTATCTCTGACCTCAATAACAGGTTAAACGTAGAAAGCACCCAGAGAACACATACTGCTGCTAATGCAATACACTAACTAAAAACTGAATGAAAATCAGTTCATATATAGCTACGATGCAGGGAGGTAACTGTAAATTTAGATTCCCCCCCCCCATATTTCAGACTACTGTCTTAATATATTAAAAAATCAATTAAGCGAATAATTTAAAAAAATTTTTTTTTTTTAAATCCTGGATCTGCCCCAAAATTTTATCAATTCTTCCTTAGCCTTCTACAAAATACCATTGAAATTTATTGAACTGTGAGGAGATTCTACCTGGGGGATGGTGAGTTATGGCCGATCCAATTGTTTATATTTTATAAGCAAAAATGTTGTTTTTGTTTACAATTGGGAAAATCTCTCAAATCTTGATCGATTTTGCTGAAATTTGGCTATAATGTTGACAAAACCACAGGAATTGAAAATCCGATTGCTTGTTTACATTTTATATATAAATAACCATATGTCAACATGTAAAAATGTTTAACTTTGGAACTGCTGAACCGATTAGAATGGAAATTGTTATATAGATTCTTGAGCATCTAATTACTGAAAATATATAACATTTTTAAGAATTTTATGGTTTGAATAAAAAAAATCTGATTTTAAAAATCGGGTATTTCGGAGTTAACGGTCTTAATAAACAACTAATGGGGACCTTTTATACTTTTAAGATTTTTTGAGTTTTTTTTCCCAATACATTATTCAGCTCTTCCTATTGACTAAAAGTGGTGTTCATGTCATTCCTAGAGGTCTTTGTATTTGCAACAAACCTGTTTACTCACCCTCAATAATCTCCAGAAAAAAATCATAGTGGAGTTTCTTTAAATACCTAGAGACCCTCAAAGCACAACATTTTTTTTTTCTTTTTGCATCAGGTAATCTGTAGAGTTATCAGTTTTTCACCTTAATTTTGGCAGCCATGTTGCTCCATCTGTCTTTGATCTTTGCCATCTGTTTTTATTGCTGAAGTGTCCTTAACATCCTGCTAGGAGATTACGTGAATGATAAAAATCCGCTCTCTAGATGCTGTCAGTCTTTGCTGATGATAATTACCTAATATATCAATGGACTTTATTGAGGGTTTTTTCCTCTTTAATATATAAAAATAAAATTATAAGTTATGAAAGCCTTTGAAAAAAGCTTAGATCTTACAAAGTGTGGTTGAAATCAGTTCAGGCATTATACAAGAATAATGATTCCCCCCCCCACGCCCCCTGACATCTTTGGCCTAATAATTAATTATTTTTAATCTTTAAGCTAATTGTTTTATTGTAAATTTAATCAGCAATTTTATTTTTATTTATTTTTTATTTTTGGTAAACCTTTTTCATATTCCAAAAGTCTTTTGTGTATCTGATTTTTTTTCATTGAAACATCCATTGTGTGCTGCTTGAAAAAAGAAAATCTTTTTTTTTCTACTTTTATTTTAAAGTTTTTTTTTTTGTTCCCCTCCCCCTCGATGTATATGTGCATATGGCTTCAGTTTTTTTAAATTTTATTTGTACTATATCTTGTTTTGTTTTTTTGTTTTTTTTGTTGTATAATGTATACATTTATTTTGTCCATGTTGCTCTTGTCACTTCTTACTTTTTTGTTTTGGTCATTTATTAATTTATTTCATTTCGGATGGGATATTTTTTTAACTTGAATGTTGCTGTTATTCAAACAATACTTGTAGGAGGGAATCATTCTGGATTCCCCTCACATGTAAGAGAAAGGGAGAGCTGAAAAGAGGAAGGATTCAAGATGGAAAGTGACTGAAAAATAATCAATATTTATGGATCCAATGCTGGATGTGATTAGAAACATTCCTTCCCAGTTAGTAATGGCTGCTGTTATTGGAGCTGAGTACACAAAGCTGTCTCTCTTCAAAAACGAGCCCATCTTTTTAACAAACCCACATTACACAAGAAGGGAAGATAATCACTTAACACTCTCAAAATTGATCATTTCTTAGTCAAAAAAAAATTTTTTTTTTTAAATAAATACATTTTTTATTCTTTTTTTTTTTTTTTTTCATTTTTAAGATTGTAAACATTTTCAACAAAAATTAATTAATTACATTTTAAAGTCCTAAATATGACTTTGTCTCAACCCCCCCCCCACCTCTTTTTGGGTATCCTTTCCTATGTGAAAGTATAATGATAAAAGGAGTGATGAGTTGTTTTTTGTACCCAACACTCGCTTTCAAATAAGCATTTCTTGTGTTTGAGACACTTAAAATGTGATGCAAACTCGTCGTCACTAACCAAATAGCAAAAAGATGACTTGGGTGAGACGAATCTATGGTTTAAAAAAATGAATGTTCTATGTAGATGCACATAGATTTTAATTCATGTTTAATAATTTCATACTTTAATGTATTTACATGATTTATTTCTTTACATAACCTTTTTCCTTTTTTCATTTCAATAAAAAAATCATTTTGGTAAAATTGTCTTTCTGTATTTCATTCCAACAAGGGAGATGTTCTAAATAACTTTGGATTTTCCAATTTTCTTAAAATCTGATCGCTATATTTCAGTGGGTATTTGCCATTATTTATTGATTTTTGTATTCTGCATTTTTTTCCTTTTTAAAATTATTTTGGATTCAGTGATTTTAACAAATAACCGCTTCTCCTGGCAGATGCCAGCTAGCTGAGTGTTCCGACGGTATGGTTGACCTTGATAGTTGAACCACAGGGCATGAAAACTCTGACAGCTTGTGCAGATATTGTATATGTATATATATTGAAGCGCAGGTCTGAGACACACCGCTCAAGTAGATGCACGGAGGTGTCATCAGACAATATGGCTGCCTTGTGCAGATATATGCATTTGAGCACAGGTCCATGAGGCACCCATTTTGCAGATGACCAAGCTGGCTATAGAGATCTGCAGCCCCTTTGCAGGAGTATTTGTAGACTAGAGCTTAATATATACTTAAACTATAAAATAAACAGTGAAAAATAAAGAACCAAAATGCATTTAACAGATACAAACAAATACACTTCTGAAGCAGGGTCTGTTTGATCTTTATTAATCCACTTAAAATATAGAATATAAAGTAAACCAAGAAAAGAACAAAACTTTTTATAACATATACAAATTAATCTACTTCAAAAATGGGGTCAGTTTGATCAATATTAATCCACTAATTTACATGTGAATCAATTCAACCAGGCCACAAAAATTAAAACAAAGAATGGCCGAGCAGCAAACTACTACAAAACCCGATAGATTCAAAACTAGCCAGTTTCCTGGAAGCTGGATAAATGGCCCGGTGTTGCACTTTCTAATTGCTTTTAGGATCCTATTTACTAAAACTAATCATAACGGAATTTATATTGATTAAAATTTTGGTGTCCTCTTTCTTTCTGTGAGTTTTAAGAAAAACTGATCTGGAATTTTTTGCTTGTTTCATTCTATATCTCTCTTCATATCAACACTCGTAAGGTTTTAGATGTAGTTAGAATGATGGACATCCCTGTCAGCTAGGGCCTAGAATACACCAACTGCATACCCAGCAGAGGGGTAAGACCCCCCCCCCCAAACAGGGCCCACATGTCTTTTCACCAAAGTGGCTAAGATCAAAGTGTAGTATCTGTTCTTCGAAACCGCCATGGCCTCAAAGTTCAGAGAACCACGGCCCTTCGGTGGTCCTTGTGGCATGCTCGGGTATCGTCCTGGGAGAAGTTGCGCATGATATCTTGGCTGTGGCTAGGATCAAAGTGGAGTATCTGTTCTTCGAAACCGCCATGGCCTCGAGGTTCAGAGAACCATAGCCCTTTGGGGTCCTTGTTGCATGCTCCGGTATCTGGTCGGGAGGTGATCACCATTAGCATGCTCAGGATTTGTCCTGAGAAGCTTTTGACCATTGACCAGCTTATCCCGATCCTCGTGGCACTTGTCTCAGTGACAGGGATTTGGGATTCTCCCCCCTCAAGTCTCTAGTCACGAGGACATGGGATCTCCCCTCCTCCTACTGAATACGGCACTAAATGACCCACCAAGGGTCGATGGGCCGTTAAACAAAACAAGAATGACGGATGGAATTGATAATCCTTCTCAACAGGAATCTCTTTTGAAATTCTTTACACAAAAATATTACTAAATTTCAAGCATCAAAATGTTGGCATCAAACAACACCTTAATGTTTAAAAAAAAAACAAAGAAAAACTTGTTCTCTGAATTATTCCAGTAAAAACAATTATTTATTTATTTATTTACCTATATAAGTAGTTATGGTTTCTATCTTTCTTTTCCTTGATAAAATTGTCATCATCTCCAGTATTGCAAGTATTCCATTTGCCTTCTGGATGAAATTCAATATGAATCTTGATGGGTTTTCAATATTCATAACTGTAAGCTTGCTTCAATTCTAATATCATGATGAATATTGCATCTTGCTATCATTAAAGTGTCAAGGTTCTAGTTACGAAGTGAAAATCCTTTTGCATTCCAAATTTTCCAAACCTGTTTATAACCATATGACAAGAGCCATGGAGGAAAACTCTAAAATAATATCTTATTATACAAAAGCCTATGTCACTTTTTGTTTGATTTTGGTCATGCTAAAGCGAGGTATATATATATATATATAACAAAATTAAGTGAATTCTGCTGGGATTAGAATGTCCAACCTGGAAATAAGCAAGTATATGACATATAAATAATCTTGTTATTTTTGACAGATGCTATGCTAGTAAATATATGTAATCCCAATCCACATTCATTTTACCAAATACAAAGCCTATGCCAAATAAATAAGATTTTCCATCTTAGTTTTCATGAGCCAAATGTGTGAACTTGAACACTTCCGTCCAGGACTGTGAAGTCAGTACATAAAACCTTTAACCCTGACTCTGCAATTCATGGCACCTTTGTAATTAGACTAATTATATATTTCCTATATTGATTGAAAGCATGCAACATACAAGGCACAATATTTTTATTATTAATTTTGACTAGTTTTTACTGTCTAATCTTTAGTTGCTTTTTATTATAACATTGACTTGTGCCGTCATTCTATGACAACGAGTAAACAGTGTGATCACAAATAAAGGGTAAGCCCAAGCTGAGAATCGATCTTACACCTTCTAACCAATGAGAATCCTGTATATGCCTGGCTGCCTTAACCACTTTCACTTTTCATGCTTTACAGAAACTGATTTTCAACTTTTCAACCGATAATCAATGCCACTGAAACATAGTAATCTTTATTGAGCAATCTTTAATTTATTCTTATTAGTGAATGAAGTATTGTAACACAATATTTCTATTATTAATTCTGACTAGTTTTTACCTTCATCTTCATTTTTAGTTGCTTTTTATTACACCTTTAAGTAAAATAAATTTTGGAGCCTTTCTATGCTGTGTTAAACTACCATATTTGACCTCCGTATGGGATTATGATGCACTGTTTCCATCGTACCTAGATGAATTCATAGTGCGCAATCTGATAAAGAACGGAAGACAGGCTTTTAATTTCGTTATTGCGTTAATATTTGATGAATATGTTGTTTAATTATACTTTTTAATAATTTTATTGATTTGAGTATAGGCCATTTTTTTCATTAAAACAAACTTGTCTTATATTCAAGTATATATGGACGGAGTCGGTACATTTTTACTGATCCGACTCCAGTAACCCAAAATTGCTTCTGACTCCACTGCTTCTGTCATTGATTCCCCCCCCCCTTCTTGATGTCAAATTTGGTTTACTTTGGAATTAATTATTCAAAATGACATACTAAGGAAGGAAAGAATTACCAAAACACAGTCTTTTGGTTAAATTACTCCAAATTCTAAAAATAGGTAGGACTGTTACACACAGACTACCAGTTTGATTTAAGTGATGGTTGTTGTTGTTGTTGTTATATACCACTTGTTTAAGAAGCACTTATAGTAATGCAATGTTTACTCACAATCCATTGAGTGAATATAATCCTCATTGGGTTTCAAGATATGTGGCCTTATACTACAAGTATTTTTAACACATTGCAGATTTTAAGAGTATAACATTAGCCCTTTAGTGTTAAGGACTCTACTTCAGAGGATATGAGCAACAAACCCTATATCTCAGACTATAAGACGAATGGTTTACAAGGGTATTTAGAGGACTGCTGCTCACTGCAACTCTCCAAAACCCCTTAACTCTCCATATGGAGCTTCAGTAGATGGGGCCTCTAGTCATAATACCAGCATATTGGATGCAATGTAATATTTGCATTGTTTTTTTTTTTTGGTTTTTTTTTGGTTTTTTGTTTAATTATATGTCCATCTTATATACTGGCATATATGACAAATCAAAGATTGAATATCAGACATTATGATATTCGTTTTAAAGAATTCTTCCTATAAATATAATTAACAATCTTTGCCTAGGATTAGGAATGAAACCCTAAGGATGGTAATGATTGTCAGGGTTATAGTTGTGTAGGGATTTTGTACCATGATGCATCAGTGCATCGCCAAGATACAGTTGTGGAAACTCTGGCACTTGACGAGACTTCATTCGTTGGTTCTTCGGGTCACAGCTGAAGATGAGTCATCTAGAAAGATAACGAGGCAATGTGAAAAATAGGTGTTTTTAGCAATTTGATTTATTTGCAGTTTTTGGAAACTGCCCGATAAAATGAGAAGAACAAAGCAAACTACTATTTCCTACATCCACCCCTCATGCCCTTCACTCTGCTACAATTTAACTGCATCATGTTATACCAAGAGTTAGCTACAATTAATTTGCATTGTATTTTATAGATTGTTAATTGAAAAAAATCCCCCCCCCCCAGTAATTAGTAATACATGATTGTACACATACAAATCTTTAATATGCCTCAGTATCTCAGGAGTTTGTGCATTGTTCTTTTAAACTGAGGATTCATGAGTTCAATTCTTTTCTTTTTTAGCTTATTTTCCAATGTATGGAAAATCTATGTAGATATTTTGTAGATATTTGGCTGTGTATATGTTTAGATTATATGATAAGCAACCAAAACATTCAAAGAATTATTACAGGTGAATAGATTGATCAATCAGTTAACCTGTTAAGTGTTACCTGTGTCTCATGGGTTACTTTGCACATCTTGAAATCACCCCAAGAAATAAAGAAACCTATTTTCTATCAATTTCTTTCTTTTTGTGAAAGCCATTTCATACCTTGATTTCCCCAAACTTTTAGGTACCACCTTGTGTATGTTATACATACACACCGCACTTAATTCTATTATTGTACAGATATTGGTTTCTATGATAATTCTTACCTCATTGTTGTTTTTTTGTTTTTTTTTTGTTTTGTTATAGGTTGTATGGGGGACACCCAGTTTCACTTCCGAATTCGACAATGTCCAGGTCGAAAGCTTCACATTCCTTCACATTCACAATACAACAGAGACTGTCCTATATCATTACAGGTAATGCATATGGTTTCTATTAATAAATTGTCTCTTCTCATTATTTTGATAATCTCCTCATTATTTTGATAATCTCCTCTCATTAAACTTTACTTTATGTTCTCAGTAATTAAACAAAATTAAAATTTAGTTCTCTTAGACTCAATCAAAAATAATTTCACATAGTTTCCAAGACAGATAAATTTATTGTCTTCTCTAATAGTAATGTACTTCAGTGTTTGAAAAGGCATGGTAATGCAGTAACGCCGCACACTTGCTCATAGGGAGGCACAAATGATCAAAACAATGAGTGGTGTGGTAGTGCAGAGATCTAAATCAAAGGCTGCTGTCTTTTATTGAAAGGACACAAGGCAAAGATTTAAACAAACAAACTTACTGCTCCATTGCCTGCAGGTGCAAAGCATAGAATACTGATGCATTTTGGAGGCACATTTGGTCAGAATTCGGTGTTACGAGGCACAAAATCACTTTATCAAACCCTGTTGTATACCAATGCAGAGATATACAAATTCGCTGCTTAAAACCCATAAGAACCCACTGTGACACCGGTGTCACATACAATTTAATTGATCTGCACATTCTCTTATATAATATTATATTTTATCCTTGATTTTAACTCTTGGAGTGTACTAGGTGACATCTACTGAACATCTTGGTACAGTCATGTGACTGTGTCTATTTGCCTACCCAGAATCCCACATAATGTTCCTTCAAGTAGAAATGGGTCTGTCTGGGTTCTTATGGGTTAATCTAGAACCGTAGTTCATGATTGGAATCATCTGTGGAATTTTTCATGCTAAACCTTGAGATTAAGCCATTTAGGTTAAATTTAATATACCAACAGCAAATGATTTTAAGATTTCAGACCAAATCTTAACTCTAATTCCCGATTGGCAGGGATAAATGATACGGGTGGGGAAGTTTTATTTCTGATTTGAATTTTCCTTAGAAATAAATCTTACTGTATATGAAAGCTGTTTATTTCATACTCTATGCCAGTGGTTCCCAACCTTTTCATGGCCATTCCCCACTTTTGTCAATAAGATTACTAGTATTCTCCCCCCTCCATTTAAGTAAGTTGCAACAAAGAATAATTTCAAATTTTATTTTGTGTATAATTAGACAGCTTTATAATAAGAATTAGTTTAATTTTATAATTGTACATCTGCTGCTGTTTATTTGTTACTCAAAGAAAGCGAAAATAATTAGAAACACATCATTTGATATACTTTTATTTTTGCCTAATAACCTTATTCCCCCTTGGATTACCTAAATTCCACCACCCCTGGTTGGGAACCACTGCTCTATGCTTTCACATTAATTTTTGTTTCTTTCATTATTTTTTTAAAAAGTTTTAAGAGGAATGAGGTTAAACAGTATATGTATTCATTTATTCTTTTATGGGTTGAAGATTTAATGGATTTTTTTAATATAATAATCTTGTAAGTAAATATTTTGCAGTTACTGTTGGGATTTGATATAATTACTGAACATAACATTCTGTTGGACTTTATATATAATTAGTTTTTGAAACAATAGTATGAAACTAAATTCTTGTACTAATATCCAGTAGAATGGCTATTTAAACACTTTAATAATGTTTCCCACTATGTTTTTTATGTTTGTCTTTCATGTTTTGTGTTGTAATTGCTTTTGGTGTTGTCAATGCCAATATTTAAAAACACAACACTGTTAATTAAAAACTTTCCAAAACAAAAGAATTAAAAGATTTACATTGTCAGTTAATTGAAAAGTTAACACGTCTTATAGCTTTTGGGTGGGGGTCATTACATCAAATATTAAGTATGTCATGATTAAAATAGAAAGTTTGTTTTTTTTTTTTTTGTTTTTTTTTGTTTTTTTTGGAGGGGTTCCCAATATCATTATGGAGAAGTGTTGCCATGGACGACTGCCATCGACACACGCTGGAAGAGCCAGCTAGTCTCACGTGGTTCGTCATGGCGTTGAGCAGCTATGGAGCCTATTCTGCGAATGAGTTTCAGTGCCTTGGGGCCTATTAAGTCAGACGTTTCAACCGCAACTGGTACAAACTCATACCTATCAGTTAGTGAGCGATATTTGGCTGTCTTCCGCTCCTCAGCCCATCGGGTGATAATACCTGGCTTAATGGCCGACAAGAGCAGGTTGCCGTTTGCGAAGGAATCACTGCAAGTGGCCTCCTAAATTAGTGGTTTGCCAGATGAGAATGGGAAAACAGTTATCCTGTCCGGGCATTTCTGGAGTTGACTTTGTTTTTCTACCATAACAACAACAATTTTCACTAAATTTAGGGGAGTATACTCTTCACTGTTTGTCTGCTCTGTAACATTAAACCAAACCGATAAATAAAATTAACATTTGCCTACCATGATTTGAAATCATGACCAAGTGGTCAGCAGGCGGCTCTCTTACCGACAGCCAAACTGACAAGTATCACAAATCTCAAAAAAAAATTGTTAGAAATACAAAAGGGTTTATTTCATTCTTTAAATAAATACATTTTAAAATAAACATTTCCCTTCTGTGATTTGAACTCACATCCAAGTGATCAGTAGGCGGCACTCTTACCGACTGAGCTGAGCTGAACTGACAAGGCTTACATATGTACGTAAATTTTATACTAAAACCTATTTTTTTTTTTTAAATAATTTTTTTATTTATTATATATACAAAACAAAATTTACAGTAATCATCTTCAGTCGAAATTGAAGTTGACCCTGCAGCAGACAAGCTTGTTTTGTGTTGTATTGTCTTTGGTGGTTTGTGTTGTATTGTCTTCCATTGATTTTTTTAATCTTTATGAAATTAATGTTAGCTCTGTATCTTCATTTTAATTTAATTGTAAATCTCACTAATTTTTAAAAAATCATCTGGTTAACCCTTTATGGGGCAAGTGACGATATATGATCACCCGAGTACCAGTCAGCCACATGCAAATATTGTAGCCACAAAGAGAACATAATCTACACCAATGTGGTCTGCAAGCTTTGCAAAGTACACTTGTGCTTGAACAAAGACAGAAACTGTTTTGAGGCATACCACGCCTCATTATAATAGCCTGTTTTTGGCCCACACAATAAAATTTTAAAATCAATTCAGAGGTGTTATTTTTTTGTTATTGACAATTCTTTTGTATCTATTCATTATATTGAATGTTATTCTTTAATTCTATGTTTAACTTTCTACTTTAATTTTTAATTTTTTTTATATTTTCCATTTTTGGTCACTTTTTGGGCATTGAACCATATATGATCACTTCATCAGAGAGTGCTTTGCCCCCATAAACAAGAACATTTCAGAAAACTTGCAACTGAAAATATCTTGTAATTAGGTCTAGTTTAACATACAAAAAATGTTGTTTTGATATCTAGAATATTTTTAGGGGTGCCCTATAAAGGGTTAACAAAAAATCCTTTAGAGGTAACATCTATTTATTCTATTTCAAACATTGTTCATAATAATGTCTAACTCCTCATTCCATGATTACAAAACTGATATGAAAATATTGCTTACTTTTCACTAAAAATCCATTTCTTATCTGCACTATAAATTTCTTCTTAAAGATCTCTAATTCCAAGAATTGAATTTAGAGCATTCAGTCAGTCTTGTTTGACTTGTGGTAATAAGATAAGCTGTGAGTCACCTGACAAATCTTTGCACACATTAAGAGTCAGGGCTTAATGAAAACGAAATCAGGAAAATTAATGATTTTTATATTTAAATTTTTTTCTTTTGCAATCCTATAGCTGTTTATAGTTCTGAAATCAGGTCCATCTTTTTTTCAATATCGTACAACAAATATAAAGTAATTATGCAGATCACGTGACCAACCTGCAAATACTTGTGGGGACAAAGTTAATACGTGTCTCAATGTTATCTGCAATGACTACAAAAGATTGATAAAAATGCCCCAAGGAGTCGTATACTCCTGCTTTGCACTGTACAAGATCAGTCTTCTTCTAACTTACCACAAGGTTATAAACATTTAAAACCTTGGATATTTAGGGAAAAAAAGAAAAACTTGGGTAGTTTAATTAAAAATTGTGAATCGGCTTAAAAATGTCCCTTGGTACTACTTGGAGATTGTACAGAAATCAGTGTACCAAGAAAGATTAATTCATTTTTTTTTTCCAGTTTGCAAAATGTTTTAGTCATATATCTGTTTTATGTAAAGCATAGGCACCGACTTTTAGTTTTCCCAGGAGGGGCTCAAATCAAAAAACGTTATGTTGAAGCTGTTCGGATTAATTGCATAGAAATCCATATTATCAGTAATAACATTTAACAGTTAATATGCTTGTATCAAAGTCTATACTTCCCCCAATATTAAAAAAAAGAATGTTTGAAATAGTTTAAGTTCGCGTTAAAAAAATTTTGTTTTAAATTCCTTCAATGTAAAATACATTCTGAATATATAAAAAAAAAAAAAAAATAACTAAACAATGCAATAATTCTGTGTATTTTAAAAACAGATGAAATTAATAGTGCCAAAGTTTGATGGTGCACCTGTGTTAAATTGTTTGTCAATTAATACCAGGGGAGGCTTGGCCCCACAACAATTTTCCCAGGGGTGGCTCAAGCACCCACGTAGTCGGCGCCTATGATGTAAAGGCCGATGGAAAAAGAAAATTTTAATCTAAAGATAGTTTTCATCCACCTTCTGTGTTAAGGGAAAGAACAATCCTCATCCACCTGATTACCTCTATCAGCTAAGTTGGACAAAAGTTATTTATCCATCTATGTTTGTCTGTTTGTTCACACAATATCTCCAAAGGTTCTCAATGAATTTCAATAACATGGTAAGCCATGGGCCAAGAAACAATGGATTAAATTTGGGGCAGATCCAGGATTTTTGCAAGATAGGATAATCTTTTGCCTTTTCGGATGTAATAACACAATTAATTGGCAGTGTAGTGCAGTAACAAATAATTATGAATAATAATAATTATTACAAGCTTTTGTTATGGTGTAGTCTGTTATCTGTAACCCGATTGTTCACTTTTTAGTGACGATAGCATTGGTGGGAGTATCCGCTCTCTGAGTGCTTTTTAGTTTGTCATTTGAGTTAAGTTGAACATTTTGGGAGGCTATACAATTCAAACTTGCTCCCATGGACATTTTTCTGTAAGACATGTGTTCTGGATGATAATCATCTCTGGCTTTGTACATCCTGTAGTCTGCTTCCCTCTAACAGTGGTTTCGAAACTGAGGTCCATGGACCCCTAGGGGTCTGTCAAATATTGCTTGGGGGTCCGCAGCAGTATTCCCTCTGAACCTGACATTGCAAATCTTGTTTCAGAGAAACAACATCATCTATCACATAGCTATCAAAAAACGTAATTATTGTATATAGACCCGCAACATATATTAGAATTCAAATAAATGTAATCCATTTTAAATAAATATGATTTTTAAAGGTCCAAAATTGCTTTTCATTAGTTAGTCTCAAAAATGATTGGTTCAAAAAAGGGGTCCATTTCCTTTTTATGGTAGGGATTCTTGAGTTTTCAAAATTTCAAAACCACTGCTCTAACAAGATAGGGATTTTCTGTAAAAAACAAGAATTGTTTCACTTTTCCCCCTCATTATTAAAACATGTAATGATGACTTTTTTTTCTACTCTTCCAGTGTGATTATGCATATTATTATGGTTATGTATACTTCAGACAAACCAAAGACAAATCTGTTCGCAGAGGATATTTCCAAAAGGTAAGTTGATTTTTGTCACCTTGAAATAAACTAGCTTCCCTGCCAGCCTGTCTCTTCTCAGCTTTGTAGCACCAGTGTCGGTTAGCCAATAGTTTTCTACTTCTTTTTCCTTTACCTTTGAATTTTTCTAGAACTATCATTCATCATCATTACTGTGCCGTCATCGGGAGGAGGACCTGTGGGCGGAAGAAGCTGAAGTCCTCCTCCATCCTGGTCTGTCTGCGGCTTGCACCAGGAGTTCTGGCACGGCTGTGTTTGTCCACTCCTTCACATTGCCGGGTCAGCTCTTCTGTTGCTGCCCTCGACCTCCCTCAATGGTGCCCTGCTTGATGGTCTTGCATAAGGCTGTTGTGATGTGACTGAACCACATCAGCTTCTGTCGCTCTTAGAAGTTTGGACGACTCAAAATGCTTTTCTTTTTCTTTTTTGGTACTATTCTATGTTTAGTTAATTCTTAGAAATATTTTTTACTGTAGACAAGTTTTATAGTATGCCTATTTTATTTATTTTTTATTTTAGTCCTGCTCTTAGTGATTAAAATTGCTTCATTTAATACAGGTGTTTAAAAAAAACCCACGATTGTTTGCTTGCTTCACATAAAAGGACTATATATATAGGTGCATCAATGTCTGCAGCCTGGCATGTGGTTATTAGCTGAATTTTGATCTGAAATTTACACTGTATAATGTTTGATCAATGAAAAAGCATTAGGTTAAGTGCATTGACAATGAAGGGGATTATATTGAAAAATAGATATTTTTCAAATGGTCCTTCGGAACTCTTGAACTCTTCCTTGTTGTTTGTGTTGTAAACAGAACGTTTCAGCCGATCCATTTTTCGGCCTTTTTCAGGTGTAAAATCCGAGTGTGATGGTTTAAGGAGGGTAACCCTTATAGCACAGGGGCCCGGGTGTTTGAAACATCATGTTTACAACACAAACAACAAGGAGTTCAATCATTTGAATATTAATGACCCTTCTCAAAACTATCGAAAATAGATATTTGTTGTGTAAAATAAATACTTTTTTTTCATCATTAGGCTATAGACTTATTGATTTATGTATGGGTATGTGTGTATGTTCCATTTTAATTTCTCTAGTATTTATTATTAAAACCCTTAAAATTATTTGAAACTTTCAAATTTTAAGCATTTGTGTAACTGAGAGTGCCTGAAAGTCTTTTTTTTCTCTCTCTCTTTGTATCACTAATTCTCTGAGGAAGGAAGACCTTTAACTCTGAATATTTGACATTTGGGATAGCCTATAATAAAATGTTTTGCACAGAAATTACTATTTAACAATAGGGAATGACCACATTGAAATTCAATACAATTTTTGATTCCTTGAACTTTACTCTGTGTTGTGTTTACTTTCTACCGGACTTGCCTGCTTTCCCTGCTCCAGCTCATTTATAAATGAATCCTTTTTCTTCCCTGAATTTCTTTCCAATGATTCTGTCCAAAATAACAACAATACTGTGCGCAGGCCTGGTCACCGTACTTGGAGAGAGATAAAAGATCTTTTTAAAAAAGTCCAGAGACATGCAACTAAGTTAGTACTGGAATTAAAAAGTATGAGTTATGAGGATAGGCTAAAAGTGTTAGGATTAACATCATTAGAAAATAGGAGTAATCGGGGAGACTTAATAGAAATGTTCAAGATTATGTGTGATTTAGAAGTAGTAAACCCTGATGTATTTTTTACTAGAAGGGGATACAAGGAACTGAGGTCGCACATATATGGTAGAAATAGCTTGAATATCAGAAAATTATTTTTTAGCAATAGAGTAGTAGGACTTTGGAATAGATTGTAGTGCTATCAACATATGCAAATGATTTTAAGAAGAATTATGTTTATTACACCACCGCAAAGGTTTAAGGCCCTAGATATTGTGCTTGTAATACAGATTGTATACTTTTTTTTTTCACACTAAGATAAAATGTTATAAAATGTTCATCTGATTTTTTCTACTTAATTATTTTTATTTCTTTTAGTATTTTCAATTTTTTCATCTTCATCCAAAATTTGGTTTAGAGAACATTAGCTTGATACTTTCATATACCTCAGGAAATCTATGGCACCTGTTAATCACCACCACCTACAGGACTGGTTTAAATATTGTTGCTGGGTTTAGGTTATTCAGTGTTCACACATTTAAATGTATCTATCTATGTATCCAGACTTCACCCAGCCCTAACTA
>VCCN01004638.1:11103715-11118440 GCA_006491835.1 Architeuthis dux
CTCTGTCAACATGCTATAAATCCTGTAATAATGAACAATTAAACATAAAAACTTTGAAAGTTAAGTCATTGTGAAACTAAGCAAAGGTTGTTCTCCTAATTATATTAATTCTCTTGCTACTACCTGGCATGTATAGTTGTACTTCTCTGCAGTGTTCACATTTCTTCTGATGAAGTCACTTGCAGCGAGTAAATGCATAAAGGTTTATCTTCATGATAATAAATATGTTTGAGACGTAATACGCTTTTCTCAATCTTTCTTTTCCGCATTGTCTAATCACATCTACCATTCTGTTGGATTTCCTTACATCTACATAACAAACATTAATTCTCTTGCAGGAACGACACATGGCCAGTCTGATGCCCTTGCAACGAAACATTTCCCCACATAAGGTAAGAATCTTTTCTTTGGCAATCTCAAGTTAGAGAACTTTTATAATGAAAAAAGGAAACATTGCCTTGCTAATCATTTTTTGTTTTAACAGCTAAAATTACCCCCAAAATGGCCTAAAATGTTAATGTAACCTTTGTTGTCCAGCTCACATTGACCAGAACTTGAGGAGTTAAAAAACATTTTTTTCTTAATATTCCCTGCTGAAATAAGGAGGTTGGAAAGCATTCGTTATGAATAGAAACATTCTGAAGACCACATTGCCTATGTGCTTAAAGCGTAAAGTATACAACGGTTGCATAATACCAGCCATGACTGGCTGTGAAACACAAAAATTAAGAAAACGAGCTGGAAACCAACTTAAAATAGCAATGCTAGGGATAACTCTAAGAGATAGAAAAAGATCAACATGGATCAGAGGGAGGACTAGAGTGAAGGATATTATACAACTAATTAAGCAGCAAAAATGGAGATGGGCTGGCCACCTAGCAAGAAGAGATGACAATAGATGGGGGGAAAGACTAACCGATTGGTGCCCATGGGACAGTAAATGAAGTAGGAAAAGGCCAGACACAAGATGGTGGGACAAGATAGAAAAGTTTGCCGGTAAGACTTGACAAAGGTTAGCACTAGATAGGTCGTCATGGAAGGAGATGGGAAAGGCCTTTGTCCAGCAGTGGACTTATAACAGCTGATAATGATGATGACATTTTTGTTGCTTGTGACTTGCTTTTATCTTGAGTTCCATTACTGGTTTACTTTGTCTTTCTCTGTATGATTGTATTCAATGTGTTTTTTTTCCCCTCAACAGGCACCACCACGTCTCCGGCCTTTTGACGCTGAAGAATTCTTGAAAACCGTAGAGCATTCTGGACCACAACTCACTTGTGGAATAAAGGGAGATTGGGAGGGACTATACAAGTAAGTTTCTCTTGGCCAATTCTCATTTTTCAAACTCTTTTTACAAGTTCACAAAGGTACCAACCTCTTTGCGGTTAATGCATCCTCAAAAAGTGCCACGCTAATCGAACTTTGAGAAATAATGTAATTAATCCTCAACTTCCAATTTAAAAAGATCAGAAATGATTTTTAAAACAATCTTTTAAGAAATAAAATTTTTTTTTTTTTTTTTTTAAATAAAAAATCTTATTAGAGCGTTAATCAAAAACGCTCAAATCTGAACCGCGTTAATTGGTGGGTTTCCTCTACTTTACATTGTGTGGAAATTCATTATCTCTGAATTACAAAGCTTAATACATGATTTGTTTAATATAAATATCTTCAGTTGTTGATGCTATAATTGTTTTGATTTTTTTTTTTTTCTTTAAAGACGCTATTTCCTGTCTGCCAACTTTGAGGGCTGGTACCGACACCGACAACATGAAGTGAACCAGAAACTCCAAGTTTTACATATGGAGGCCTTAAGTAATGTGGTATGTGCCTGCAAACTATCTTACTGCATTTAGTTTCCGCCTTAATTGCAGAGTATATACAATCTAGGCAGTTCTCAATTTATTAATACAGCACTCCCCTGGGTGTTGGTATTCAAGAAAGCCAACCACGTTATAACTGAGCTGTGATAACTGCGGGTGGGTATGGCCAATATTCAAGGGCAAGTGAAAGATGAAAGACGGCAAACATTGTGCATCATATAAATACTAAATGAAATTTGAACAAATAAATGACGGCCTTCTTTAATGTTTGTATTTTATTAAATAATACCACTAAAATATATTACAAAGTCTACTAAATTGAAAAAAGATTTTTTACACCAAGACTTTATTCTTTACTTCTGATCTGCACTGATTACTCACTGTCTTACATTGATGGCGAGTTAAGTTGCTGAATATTAAGTCGATAGCCCTTGTAGTTTTAGCGTGAAAGAGGCACAAACAAACAAACAAACAAACAAAAGGCTCAAATATTAGTATAGATTGAGCGAATATTAGTCAAACATGCAACTAACTTATTTCTATTCAAGTTACCTTTCTGACAAATCATACCAGCCGGTAAATAGTCCTGAGGATATGGATATGCATCCCTTAAATCATTTGTAAATATCCACAAATAGATTCAAATTAAACTTATCAAGGACTTGATTGACTGGTCATTTCTCTCTTTCAATCAGGGGTCCCAGTTACCTAAACTCATTGGCCTATCCCTAAACTATGACTTTCATTGTATGATATGCAGGGTGATTTTTGATGCAAAATTTATTTGTAGAAAGTTTACATTATGTAGAGGAAAATACATTAGTTTGTGCCTTGTACCATAACTTTCTTTTTTTAAAAAGATTAAGACTAAAAAGGAAAAATCATTTTATTAACTTTTCAGGATGTCCAGGACTGGATCCGTGATAAAGAGGAAGTTGAGATTGTAGACCTCATTTTGAGATTAAGGGAGAAGCTGGTAAGTTTCATTTCTTTTTCTTTTTTCTTTCTTTCTTTTTGATTCCTGGAAAATACAAGAAGCATCGGGAATATAATTCATGAAAGCTTTTATACAGAGATTTGTGGCGATTAATTAAATAATTTCAGGTTAGGGTTATTTAATGATTAGAGCAATTGTTATTGGTAATAAATGATATCTTTGCTTCGCTTCACATATCTTCTTGTATATAACCACGGCTCCCTCTGAAATATCCAAGTGAACCTAAAGTTTTAAAAAACTTCTGAAATAGTCATTTTGTGTTTAGTAGTTGTAATGTATAGAGAAAATCCACAGATTTTATGTTGACAGCTTTGATAGGACTGGTAGACTCCATCCATTCTTCAGTATGGGTTCTCAACCTTTTTGGTGTTACCGCCCACTTGTATAGTAAATATTCAAAAGGATACCAAAAAATGTTTAACTTTTACCAAACAATAAAAATGAACAGCTTTCACATTACAAGATTATTAATAAAAGTAATGTAAAGTAGTAACATGTACCGCGTACCTACCTACAGAGCGTTAGTACAGACCTATGCACACCTACACATTTCTCTACGCACCTACATACTGTGCGATATCACAGTGCTGCTTCGGAAATAATAGAAAATGTTGTTGACTCATTTTTTATTGTCAATTACAAACTTTAATACTCAATATCCTATCCGCCCACCATTTTCTGTGCAGTTGCTCACCACCCACCCAAGGGTTGAAATTGCTCACCAGTTGGTGATATTGGCCAGGTTGAGAAACCCTGAACCATACATTAGTCATAAATTTTTTTTTGTCAGTTCCCAATCTACTTGTATCTCTCCGATATGTCTAATGGATATAAAATGGAGAAATACAGATCTAATTGTATTAAAAGCAATCGTATTTTGATAGTTTATGTAAAAATATTTATATATTAAAAAGAATATACCATTGCTAACGATTAGAAATTAGCTGCTCGTGAGGTAATCTTGTTGTTTGCATCAACCCTTTGCAAAGTTTGTTTGAAATTAACCGAGGTATCTTAATCTGATTATCTCCAAATTAAGCTGAATTTTAAATTCTTGGCAGAGTTGTCTCCCTTAAATATCGTCCAGTTCTTGAATAAAAAATAAACCTAACATCTATCAGTGTGTACCCGAGTTGCCAGTTTTTTTTAAAAAAACCCAGATTGTTGGGGGAAATTCTATATGTAATTATATCCTTGTTTTTATGCATTGTCTGTGTTTTTAATATTAGATTTTTTCATTTTATAAGTCATAATTTACTGACACCTTGAGTGTTATATAATGCAAATAGTGGTAGTCTACACAACAAAGCCACTAAGATATGGACAGCATCATGCTTATTGTTATCACATTTTAAAATTCCTATTTAAAAAAAATTTTAAAAAGTTGTTCAGTGCTGAGCTAATCAGGCAAAAATTACATCTTTTACCAAATTTCTAAAAAGCTATTTAAAAATAATACATAAAATCCAATGCCTCGCCTCCAGTCATAAATTAGCTGTTTGATTATTTTACCACTGCTCTAAAGCACTATTTTTAAAGATATTTTCTATAGTTTTGAGAAGGGTCATTAATATTCAAATGGTTCTTCAGACGATTGAACTCTTTCTTGTTATTTGTGTTGTAAACACAACGTTTCGGCCGATCCATTCTTTGGCCTTCTTCAGGTGTAAAATCCAAGTATGATGGATTAAACAGAAGTTATGTTTAAAGGGTGGTAACCTTTCACACTCAGATTTTTATACCTGAAGAAGGCCGAAGAATGGATCGGATGAAACGTTGTGTTTACAACACAAATAACAAGGAGTTCAATCGTCCAAAGAACCATTTGAACACTATTTTTAACTTCAAAACTGATTAGCAATTCCTAAATCCTATAGATGTTGCTGTACCTTAATCCTTTTTTATGATTGTCTTTGCTTTCAGACCTTTGCTGCAAATAACCAGTCTGCTGTGGATAGAGACTGCGTTGTGAAACTCCATCATCATGTGGACACCATCATCTGCTCATTGCCAGACGATCTGCAGGTTGTGTTAAAGACATGACGCCATGCCAGCTGTCTCTCTCTTCTTCCCACAATTGCAGAACTTACACTCTATTCTCCTGCGTAACTTTTGAGAGAGGCAGCAGAAGGCCCAATCGCAACCAACCCACGGTTGTCTGGTCGTGGCCTCAACTTACCCATCACTCTTCTCTCATGACAACTGCTGCTGCTGTTGCTGCTGCCGCGGTCACAGTCACCACCACCCTTTGACCCTCAGACCTTTGTCTTATCCACTGAACCCTGACCTCTTATTGCCCAAAACCACACTATCTGGAAGTGATTTCTGCCTTTATTGGCCAAACTGTGTCCTTTGGGATTTAACTAACCTCATCTATTTTATCAGTATAAGAGAAGTTTAAAGTAATAATACAGGTTCGTGCAATTTGCAATGCTCTTTTGAGACCATTCGAAATATAACCTGTCACTAACAAGGAAACTTACTACACGGATTGACACTTCACCTTTTTGTCTCCGAAAGACTTAAAATTCCTTTATCACAAATAAACTGCAATTGTCTGTGGAAAGACTTGAAAAATGACTCATTTGGCTTTAAAAACAAATTGAGTAGAAAAAAATTATACACAGACTGTTTCTGAGAACTCTCTCTCTCAATTGTATTATTGTATCACGAATATAATACAATGATCTTCTTTTTTTTTTAAAATCTTTTTAAAGAGGGTAAAAGGAAGATTTCTGGACTGGGGTTGGGGGGGAGTCGTTAAAGACTACTAAATGAACAGACACTCTACCTCTCATTTGTGAAGACTTCAGTCTTCTTTTAATGATTTTTTTTTTTCTTTCTGGATTATTCTTCTCCAACAACTAATTTTTTTTTTTTTTTTTTTTTTTTTTTTTGTCTCCTCCTCAATATTTCAACTGCTCCATTCTCCAACCGTTCTCAGGTGAATGTAGTATCTGGTGAATATTTGCTTGTTTATTACATCACCAATGCAGTAGCATATGTTTTTAGCATCTTTTTTTTTCTTTTGTGTGGTGTTTTTTTTTTTTTTCCTCCTAAATATATACCCTCCTGCTATTTTTGTATATGCAGTTACCCTCTACGAGAATTCTTTTTTTGATATCACGAAGGTGAAACTGTATGCACCTGCATAAGAAAAGAGCATTTATTTTTTATTTACAATTACAAGCAGGTGTATAATAACACTTCATAAGAAACACCATTTCTTTCTTTTTTTTTTTTTTTTTTAAGTTGAGAATAATAATCCAGAAAGAAAAAGCAAATCATTGATTGACACCAATAATTCATATTGAAACTTCTGAATCTGTTTTCTCCGAAATTCTTTCAGCAATCATCTCTGAGAAAGAAAAATTGCCAATTTTCTTTCCAGCTGTTCAGAAAGATTTCTACTCTACCTTTCATGTGTGGAAACTGCAAACTCTTTCTCTCTTACCTTCGTGCAGATCCCAGGAAGAACTACCCTGTATAGTAGCAGCATCCGCCTCGCAGTGTGAGGACTTCCTAGATAATTACAATTCATGCCGAGATCGTTGCATGAACCAGGACTTCATCGTCAATCTCCAAGGCCTGTTACATTGATTGTATGCAAGGAGACTTGAAAATGACTTCTTTTTTTTTCTTGCTTTTAAAAAAAGAAAAATTTAAAAAAAAAAAAAAGTGCCCCAGGCAGATGCTTCAAGGAATATTGTCTGTATTCAGGGAATCCTGGAGCCGACACACACACTGTACCTCTTGTAAATAAGAAATCCAGAATCTAGTCTCATACATTTCAATAAGGGAACACAATAACAGCAAAAAGAACATTTACTTTCTGGTTGTAAAGAATCACTTCATAAATGTCATTCACATTTTATTTGTGAAGACCAAATTTTTAAAGGATTCTGTGTTGAGTTTTTTCTTTGTCTGAAAAAATTTCAGAGTCTAAACTGTTTTGTTTTTCCTACAACAAATACTCCATTGATTGTGAATAGTATGGAGTAAGTACCTCTACTGTTGAGATCTTTGAATAGAGAGGAACCTGCTTCACGATATGATGATTTTTTTTTCCCCACCAAGTCCAGTGCAATGTATTCAAATCATGGTGAACCGACAGACAGTTTTAAGGAGACTTCACAATAGTTTTTTAATTTTTTTTTAATTTTTTTAAAATTTTTTTTTTTAATAAAAAATTTCATCAAGTGAGTATACCAGGCTATTACCTGCCTTTTATAATAATTCCTCCACATTTTCCTTAATAAGGATTCAAATGACTTTTCTATTAAAAATCTTAAACCTTTCATCAGTGATATGTGGAGAAAAAAAAAAGAAAACATAATAAATAACCCTATCTGCAGTACAACCCCATGCACCACCAGACAGTCTACAAATTGTATGCAAGGGATATGAATAAAAATAACTTTCAGTGCAAAAATATGGATACTCTGATTTTGTCAACCCTGGAAATTTCTAGAACCACGGAGATTGCTATACAAGTGAATGCTTCACTTCTTTGTGAAAACTCCAAAGACTTCTACATTATTCACTGGTAATATTTGAAAGATGCAAAAATTGATTTATCTGCATTTTAAAAAAAAAAAGAAGAAAAAAAAAAGAAATTGTTCCTCATGCACTGATCAGGTGTTAATCGGTCCCATTTCATTTTTTAATTCACATTGTTTTCAGAAACATTTATCTTCATATCGTACAGCCACCAGCCAGATTTTTTTTTTTTTTTTCATTGCTGTTTACTTAGTGGCTATTTTTTTGCCAATCATTACCTTTCCCGTTTCCATATGGCCGCTGCTTCAGCTGTTCTGATTCCGCATTCAATCGGTCCCATGCTGATGCTGAATTTAAAGTCCAAGAAGAAGCAGACGACCATTTCAACATTTTTCCACTTTCTGAAGTGAAAATGGCTGAAGGAAGTATATTTAAGCGTGGTAAGTCTCAAGTCTGCTGTGCCTACATGTATTGTCCCGATTCAAGTCGACAGAAATTTATTACCACAACTGGACATAACTTTCAGGAACCTAGTCAATATAACATCCAATGACACGGACTGCATAAGGTGGCTGGCTAAACACCACCTTATTGCTAACACAGCAACCCTAACCCTAACGCCAACACCAACCCCTATGCTAAAAACACTAACCCCTATGCTAAAAACACTAACCCTAACTTATCCTTTGTTCATTTGTGTTTATCAAGCTTTTGAACTGGAAAAAAACACTAGTTTCTTGAACCACATGAAAATGCCCAATATCAGTAGACAACTTAAAAAATGAAGGAAAAAAAAAATGAAAATGCTGTTCCATGGAATTTTCCTGTCTCTTTATTTGAATTTAAATTCGTCAGCAGCAGCAGAGGATTTCACAATCAGAACAGCTGAAGCAGCGGCCATATAGAAACGGGAAAGATAATGATTGCCATTTTTTTTTTTAATTGCCATTGGACATTGGTCAGTTTTTAGGGCATCAACAATAGTGTGACTGATGTCAGTGCTTGCTGTTGCTGATTAACATGGTTACTAGGTAAGCAATTGAGAGCAGTCTACATTTCTCGCAAACAGTCGAGACTAAAAATTAATATTTGGTTGGTCCAAAATATTGAATTCTACCAACTGCATTCAGATACTATCCCAAACTTATATACACTTATGGTCACTTGATGATCGGGGAAACCTACCAATAAAAATTTGAAAACAATCCTGAGAAACTTATAACTACTTGAATTTTCCTGAACAATTCTGTCAGTTGTGGTCATCCCTAAAATAATGCCCTTGTCCGTCTGTCAGTCAGAGGAAACCAAGCTGTCTTTTGTACAGATTATTATATAAACAAACTCTTTCCATGTGTGAGGATGTCAAAAATGTTCTTTTCCTGTGTTGATCTTTGCATAAATATTTTCATCTCATGTGAGAATTTCAAGAATTTCCCTATCAATTCTGAAAAGGTTGTTTCAGCTTTCAGAGTTGTGTGAGAGACAGAGAGTTAGACTGAGACACACTCTGATTGGCTAACTGACACCCATTCCATTTGTCCCCAGTTCTTCAACAAGATTCTACTTCTAAACCTCTGGAAATGGAATCTGGAATGAATGCAACCAAAATAAGAAAACAAATACATTGCTGGCAATGTCCAAGTTTTTATTCTTTTTTTTTACCATATCTATAAATGGGCGTTGGGAGAGAAAAAAAAACTTCTAAAACTTCTCTGAACTCTGACGTGAGTTATAAACTTTACCAGCTAATACAAACTCTAAAAACTTTTAAAGAATATATATAAATAAAAAAAATCTAGAAATATCTTTTTTATTCTCTTTAAATGATGTTCTGCATATATTTTGAATGAAAAATTGAAAGTGATCCTGTAATTCAATGCACCTTTCAATAAGGTCCCTCCTCAATTTTTTTTTTTTTTTTTTTTTTTTTTTTTTTTTTCTTTCTTCCAAGATCTCCCAAGGATCTTCGTATTCCCTGAGAGTTTATAATTTTTATGAAAAATGATATCAATTTATCCCTCCCTCCAAGCCCTACTACACTGTTACCCCAATTTTTTATTCTTCATCCTTCTCTTCTCTTTTAAATCTGGGAAGATTTGGGAATGGCACTGACCTATAGAACTGAGTGAATTCAGTTTTTTGTTACTTATAGTATAGGGAGTGTTACGGTACAAGTTTACTAGGGAACTGAAATTGACCCCTAGATTTGTTTGATTGAATTTAGGACTTTGGTTAACTACTCCCCATTTCTCTTTAAACTCTTTATATATATATATACACACATAGACACACACACCAGATGATGTATTACTTAAGCCCCTTTTGCCCCATGAGGAGCATAGCGCACTCGGCTCTGTGCAGTCTTCTCTAGATCCCTCCAGGAGTGTCCGCCTTGGTGTCTCTGGGCCTTCCTAGTGATGTTGCTGGCTGGCTTCATGAGGGTGTGGCCAATCCAACCCCACTTTCTTCTGAGCATCTGTGTGGTGATTGATTCCTGGCTTGTTCTCCTGCACAATTCTTCATTGGAGATTTTCTCTGGTCAATAAATATGGAGTATTCTTCACAGACAGCTCTTGGTAAATGTCAAGTTTTTGGAGTGTTGCTTTTGTTATTCTCAATGTTTCAGAACCATAGAGGAGGAGCACAGCTTTCACATTGGTGTTGAATATCCTCAGTTTGGTGGGTGATCTTATCTCTTTTGAGCTCCAAACCTTCCTGAGGATCAAGAAAGCGATTTGTGCTTTGCCTACTCTTGCCCTCACATCTCCATCTGATACTCCTTGTGTGTCGACCACACTCCCTAGGTATCTAAAGGAATCCACCTCTTCTAGGGGATGTCCTGCTACTGTGGCGGGCTGTGGCTAGTGCTCCTCATCCTCATGGTCTGTTGATGTTGATGCCAGAAGTATGGTTTCGTCCTGCAACTGCATTTGGCTGTGGGACAGGAGTGACAGATCATCTGCAAAGTCAAGATCGTATTCCTTACTAAGATAAGCATAATACATATCTACATATACACAAATTCTCACATACATACACTTATAATTCTAGAATGAAACATTTTTTTCAATACTTAGAAATACAAAACCTTTTACCCCAACATCAATTTGATGCTATCATAACAGATAAGTGCTATGAATAATCAACCATACACAATTTATAAAGTTTATATAGTTTTACTTATACATAGCTTACATTTTACTTATACATTTTATTTCCACTTATCATTTATACAGACTACTTGTATACGAGGGGGTACTGAATTTGAATGTGGCGCAGAAACTGGATGTAGTTGCACATTGCACTGCTAGGTGTTATAAGTCAACACTATTCCGAGCCAGTTTGCCACGTGGCGTGGTTCTGGATTTACTGATTTGTTTCTTGTGGCTTTTTTCTGGTGTTTGCAAGCACATTTGGCGATTTTCATGATGGCTGATGAAAATGCAACAGACTATGCGTGAAGCTTTTTCTTCTGGGGAAAACAGCAGCTGAAACTGTAATGTTTTGAGATGCTTTTAAGTAAGAAGCTTTAGGTAAAACACAAGCATACAAGTGTTATTTGTGTTTCAAACATGGTGAAATGTCACTTGAAGACCAACCACGATCTGGCCGACCTTCAACAAGCTGAAATAACAAAAATCTTTAAAAACTTTGCTGCGCAATCAATGAAAATTGCTGTTGAACATTGGTGAGATAATGGAGATGACTGGCTTTTCTTGGAGTTCATGCCTGCGAATGTTAAGAGAAGACTTGAAAATAAGTGTTTCCTCAAAATGCAATGTTTGCTTACAGAGGATAAAAAAAAACAATCATTTTAATGTGTGCCACGATTTGAGGAAACAATTTTGAAATGACCCAGTTCTTTTCAAAATTTGTGACCGTGAATGAGTCTTATAATTCCAGTTATTTCTGTGTACCCCCTCCTTAGTTGTCTCTGTGAATATTACCAAGGATTTTTTTTTTTTTTTTTTTTTTTTTTTTTTTTTTTTTTTAATTTTTGAGTGTTTTTCTTAAATTCAAGCACATTCAGCAGATCTTTTTATTTTCACAAATTTTCATAACAGAGGAAGCCTCTTATTGTGATCACTCTGGGATGGTATTTTAGATAACAACGACCGTCTGATAACATTAAGCAAAAGATATACAGTGGAAGCTGCTTATCGTGATCACTTTAAATAAAGTGTTTAGTTCCAACTGATTTTGATAACAATAACCGTTTGATAACATTATCCATGATTATAATAAACAGCTTCCTTTGTAGTTGAATTTTAAAAAAAATCTAATTTGAATTGTTGCTTTTCTTTTATTCTTTGGAGTTTTAGGGAATTTATTTCACTGGCAAAAAATATTGGGGGTGGGGGGACACTTCACAACCACATGACTTTCATATATAAAGACTATAGAAATACAAACATATCCCAATTGCCAGAAAATAATTTTGGTCACTAGTATTCAATAGATCTAGAAAGAACTGTATGTGTGTGTGGTGTGCAAATTTGATAATCTTGCATGTAAGGATATAAAAACAAAATCTGATAATTCTCAATTTTAACATTTAAAAGAAAATCTGATCTGTTAAACTAATTTCTAAATGACATCCATGTTATTTGAAACAGCATTTATTTTTTATTCGTACAACATGGATTTATTTTATGACTTAAACACGAATTCATGTCAACAAACAGTTCTCTTAAATTCCAGCTTCTATTTTAAACTGAATATTTTAAAAGAAACCATTTTTGTTTTATTCTCTAATTCTGTTGGTTTTGTCAGTTACTAAAACCAGTTCCTTTTCTGCTGTCATATATTCTTTCTTTTTTTTTTTCATCTCCCATCTAATTCTATTTTTTTTTTTTCTTTGCTTCCCAAACTTGCCTGTGTTTTGGCATTTTCTTCATGTAAACTGAGCTGTTTGTTCCATCCTGAGAACCCAGACCCCCCCCCCTCCTTTCACTAAATTCTTATATTGGGCAAAGACAATAGAAATGACCATCACAGGTTAATCAGTGCAGCATCAGGGTGAGTATCTTTTGAATAAATTTATCTTTCAAGAATGCAAACGTTTCTTGGGTTTTGTACTGAATAAATTTTTGAATACTACTTGTGTTACTAGTTCAATCTTTACTAGTTGCCCCCACGAACGTCTTTGTGACAGATTAGAATATGCCAAGCGCGCTCGTGTATAATTGACTAGGGTTGCCATACATCCGTATTTTTCCTGGGCATGTTCTCCATTTAGGTCTTGAAATCTTCATCCGGAAGGAATTTTTTTAAATTCTTCAAAAGTCCGGAATTTCAGCTTGCTTCACTTTCTCCACGGAAAAAAAAAAACTGTAATTTGAGAGAGAGAGAGGGTAAGATGCCTGTACAGTGTTTCTACTTAGCAGTTTCAGAACTACCATGTAGTGCCATGTACAGTTTTTTTCCTGTTCTTCAACCATGCATGAAACTGTAATGAGAGGGTAGGAAGCCTGTACAGTATTGTCTACTTAGCAGTTTCAGAACTAGCATGAGCCATGTACTGATTTTTCCTGTTCTTCACCCATGGATGAAACTGAAATGTGAGGGTAGGAAGCCTGTAAAGTTTTGTCTACTTAGTAGTTTCAGGGCTAGCATGTAGTGCTTCTTTCTTCTTCAACTACGCAATCTAATTTTTTCCATATTGCTATTAGAGCCATAAATGAAATATTGAATGAATAACATTTTCTTCTTATGGCTTTTTTTTTTTTTACAATGTAGCATTTACCCAGCATTTTAGCAATTTTCAACCATAATCTAGCCACTGTCACTATATTATTTATGTGTGTTGACAACTATGATGATGCCCAGGAATGTCCTCCTTTTTTCTTTTTTATGCAGATATGGCAACCCTAACATCTACATTAGGTGGGACCAAAAGGTTTGGGGAATTTGATAATGGAAAAAAAAAAAACAATTACTTGCTCTAACACAGTGGTTCTCAAACTGTGTGCCACGACACACTGTGCCACAACTATCTCCCAGGTGTGTGTATATTTTTCCAAATATGCAAACATGTATTTCGAGTCTTGAATGTGTCAAGTACAGGTATTAGGTCTGCCCAGCTTCCACCACAGAGTTGCCAATCTAGTGGTTTTATCATTAGATTTTGAGATCTCAACCTTTTTATAAAAGTTTCATTCATTGACTCCTTTCATTTTTACAGTTGGCTTGCCACATAAGTCAAATATATTTCTTAGTGTGCTATCATACAATAAAGTTGGAAAACCGTAGCTCTAACATCTAGTTTTTAGGCCAGGGGCCAGCAGGAAATTCTCTTTCTAACAACATGTATATTATAAGGTTTGTATACTGAGGTTTGTCTAACATTTGATATAAAAGAAGTAACCCATGTTCGTATTTAAATCCAAAAGGTTGTTCAAATGCCAAATGGCCTGTTTTGCACTGCCATGCAGAGAAAAGAAAACAGTTGGTGCTAGTTTTGTATTTTCGATTTTGCATGTGTTAGCCCACGTGGCTATCTCTTTTCGCTACTTACTATAATTCTCTGGCAAAAAAGTTGGTAATTTCATTTTGATGTGGCCATCTTCGGTCATATTTGTTTTATTTTTGTTTCCCATAGTTGGTTTTTCTTTTTCGTCTCCAGAAATATCATTGTTCATCTGTCTGGTATTTTCTGTTTTAAAATCTTGTCATTTTTTTATCTACGCTCTGCTATCAATGTAAGGTTGGTATAATGACAGATATTAACAGATTAAAAATGCAATCAGAAGACGTACTTACAGATATCCATTATTCATATATTCACAATGACCACGGTCAACGATTCACACGCATGTCTTCTCGAGCTCCTTAAACCAATAACAATATGGCTGCTCATTCACCAGAACGTAAAACAGTGCTCCCCTACCAGAAGTGGATAAGCACTACTCTGCCTAAGGGGAATAACTCAAAATACTTTTACAGCACTTCCCCTTTTCTTTTTTACTGGGGTGTGCATATTCTTTGTGATAAAATGTTTTGTGTCCCACTAAATATATTAAAAAAAAATAAACATTTTTCAACAGATTGTCTTTCATGTTTTCTTCAGAGAAAGTATATTGTAATTTCTTCTTAGTCCAAAAATTGGTCACAAACACATTGTCTGTCCATCTGTTGACAGCATCTTTAAAGATGACATTCAAGTTCATCTATCTCGGTAGAAGTCGAACTTACATTTTATAGTATCGAGAATTACTACTGTGTGATAAGTAACTTCGGTTACCTCGAGCACATTTTTAAAAAGCGCTACTTTGCATGCTTCGTTTTATTAATTCAGTTTTGGTCCGCCTCTGGACATTCGACTTCTCAAGTTTATACTCCTAACATAGATCTACATACCACTTTGCATGGTATCATGGTATTTAGTAACTGTTACTAAAAGTAA
>VCCN01004638.1:11125324-11138642 GCA_006491835.1 Architeuthis dux
CCCACAGCATGCTGCCAAAAGACGCTGGTCATGTAAGTTTCTATTGAGTGACTAACCAGACTTGTTTTGTTTTTTTTCTGTTTAAAAATGTTCTTAATTTTTAGAAGTAAATCTTTGATAAAATATTTCTCTAAAAATTCTTAATTTTTAAACTTTGATGTAATTGTCATGATAATCGTTTAATTCTTCTTTCAAATTTTAAGATGTGCAAATAGAAATTAGATATGAACAAATAGCATTTAAAGCTCATTCAACAGTTGATTTATTCCTATTCTGGAGACTCAATATTGCTTTCTTTTGGTGAATGTCACACACAAACATACCTCCAAAGGTAGTGTTAGTGGCTCTTCTAGTAAAGTATTATTTTATTGATATAAATATGGTTGTGTTATGTTATGGGGGTTGTTGATGATCCCCAATATATGCAAACAGCTTGTGTATTTCCAGAACCAGATACATACCTTAGCCATAGATGAAGAATGAATATCTCTCCAGAACCCTCAGAAGACAGCTTTCATGACAGGTGACAAATTCAGATGTTTGTAGAAATGCTCTGGAAAAAACTGATCATTTCAAGGGAACGTGAGAACACTCAAAAACTTGTCAAGATTTGCTATTGGTTCTGGTTACCGCTTCTTTCTAAGTTGCTTGGTCGACTCCCCCAGCGAACCCTTCTTTTCTCACCCCCTCAATCCATCTATTATATATACCTATCTCCTTTCACGTTAAACCTGGCGGTGTGACTATGTGACAATCTGTATGAATCACCTGGTATTGCATCGTTCTGTATTCTTTGTTATTGAATTGAATATTTATTGACTTTTCATGTCAGTTAACTTAAATTCTTATTCTGAATTCCCAAAATAGAATTCGTTTAACTTTAGATCGTCAACCAACATTCCACTCCAAGTTTGACACTGCTGAGAGAATGTTTTGAATTTCAAAACATTCTCTTGACATCAGCACCTTTCACAAAAACAATCTGGGATTCTTATAACACAAAAGATACAATTAAAATGAACGATTCAAAACATAATTTATCGTTAGTGGCATTCAGAGAACGCATTTACATTTATTCTTTCTATCTATCGAGCCATGTATTTATTTAATTTCAACTTAATTTTTTTAAAAAGATTAATTAATCAATTTTCTTGTTTTCCATCTATTTGTTTATTTATTTTACTGGCCCTTCTTCCTATCCGAAGGGCTCACTTCGCTAGTTAGCGAATGAGCAGATACGAAGTGCTTCCCAAAGATATAAATTAAATATCTATCATAACAGCTCAAACTGCCATTGAACTGATCCTCAAGGTCATGCTGCCTGCTCATCTCTTCGTTGGTCTTAATCAGCTCTTTCAACCTCTTCCCCATGGCACAATTAAATCTAATAACCTTTCTCTTTTCATGACCAACTGTTATCAAATTCATTGGTATTTTACCATTTTGAAGAAAAAAAAGATTTTTTCTCCCATTTAAAAAAGTGTTTCAATTATAAAACCTGATGAATCTCCATATAATAAATTCAGTATTCATTGCCTCTTTGTTCTTGCCTTTCAATATTTTTTTTATTTTACTTTCAAGAGCTTGAGCCAGAGACTAGATTGACTGTCCCAACTCTGAAATAATGGGGTCAGAAAGGTGGAAAAATTCTTACTTTTGATGAGAGCTTCTGCATCATCATGAGCAAATAGTTGTCTGCAGTGTAAGAATTCTGTTGTATATTGTGTACTTACCAGGTTTGGATTAATTTATTTCAGTTTCTTTAATGTTCTTCCATGTCACTCAGGTATGCAGGCTTAATGATTTAAATCATATACCAACAGGTAACCACTCTAACAAATGGTAAACTTTCCCATTTTTCAATTAAAAATGTTTCCAACAGTAACTCCCTCTTTCCCCCACATTGTGAATTGCTATCTGAGGAAGGGTTGTCGGTGTCAGTCGAAGCCACGAAAAAGGGCTGTGTTACAAGAAGAAACAATTTGGACACAGGCAATAGATGGACACCTTTTTCAGATGGTAAATAACTGGTTTATTTCAGTTGGTTAACTTCAGCTTGTTGCCCCCCCCCCAAAAAAATGGGTTTACTTCTGGTTTAAATGGGAAGTCTACTGGTTGTCTACCTTACGAGTGTGATACACGACGCACAAGAATGGAGTGGGGAGGTAGAGAGAAATACGAGGGATGTATCTTGTCACCGACAGGAATTTCTTCTTTTTTGTCTTCAGTGTTTCTCAGCACTGGGTCTGCTTTTGTGTTGGGTGCCGCCAGTCCATCTCTAAGTAGCCTCTTTTGCAGCAAGGGCCCAAGTCTTGAACTCAGAAAAATCAGGCTTATTTATTGGGAATTTAATGTTAGGGGGGAGCATTTGGTAGGAGTGGGGAAGAGAATAATGATGACCAGAATATAACTAAGTCAACTATAAATCACTTATTACAAGTGGCTAATAAACCCCTTTTAGAAACGAACGAATTTAATATTAAGATTCAAGGAAATGAATGTTTTTATTTTACAAAGAATTATTGCCAAATCATGATTTCATCACGGCCCGTGAGCACAGGTTTTGCTGCCTGGTACCAGTCCCCAGCCTGGATTTGGGGGAATCACTGAATTAGAGGCTAGGCCTGCCATAAAGCTTTGGATTTCTATATCTTGCCCAATCAGATTCATATTAGCTAAAAGAACTCTTAGATTTTTTTTTGAGCATGTACTTTTCAGGTCTACCGTTTTCGTAAGTCATTGATCTTAGGTGTTAGTCGTGCCCATCATTTGGGCAGAAATTAGATTTCAAATTTATCATTAAAAGTTCTCTTCCGGGTCAGGGAGAAGAGGGTGGAAAAAGATAAAGGATTTAAAAATTATCATTAATTTTAATGAAGGAGTCTCTTATTCCTGTGTCGACCTCAATGGTCTATTATGGTTCAGCACATGCCTCTTAAAATAACACGGCCTCTCTGCATTTATATCTGGATTGGAGAAGGTGTAATACTTCTACGAAATTGGGTTTTAGCATTCCAAAATTTTCTTATGTGCTTTTTAAGAAAACCCATTTTCCACTTAAGTTCCGGATTTAAAATTCTCTTGGACCCTGAGAATTGGAAATAATATTTTCCTTAAAAACTTACCGTGACTTTTGGGAAGATGAATCATTTAATATTCGCAATCAGTTTTCCACAAAGGGTTTAAAAAAAAAAAAAAAAAAATACATGCCCAGAAGAATATTTCCCCGTTTTAGGGTTTCTGTTATCATTCCCTCCTCCAACCAGATTTGCTAAGTGTGTTAAATTCTCTTTGTGAGTTGGATTTTTGCACTTTTAGCTGGAATAACACCCCTGAAGGTCTCTTTCTCAGACCAGAATTTTCCAAATTATTATGGAGGACTTGAATTTTTTTTATTTTTTTTTTATAAGTTTAACATCTGTCCCAAATGTCTCATGGGAATTTCAGTGCTGATTTTAACCCTTTCTTGCTGGAATACCTTAACTGACTTTGAAATTAGAAAAAGCATTATAATTGTCTTTCATTTTCAAATAAACATTTTGTCAAATTTCTACTTGTAAAATGCAAACGGGGGAAGGGGGTCTATAGCACCACATTACTATTTAAAACTGAAATTCTTATTTACTTTCAAAGTCACAGTCAATCACATTTGTGATTTGTTAAAATTATTGATTTTGATATAAAATTTTTCCTACCATTGGAAATACTAACAGCATGAAGATTAAATATTAACCCCCCCAGAAATGGTGCAATGATGAAGAGGTCAGATTTAGCTCAGCACTTGGTTGGTGAGGCTCATTAATTGTTGTTCGATTAACCTAACCTTCTAAGGGACAACTTTCCTAACAGCATGAAGATTGAATATTAATTCCCAGCCATTTCAGCATTTTTTTCGTAAATGTTACCCAGAATTTTATTCTGGGTAAATTTTGACAGCATTGCTTTTTGCCACTTGCTGCTGACAATGTTTAATTATTTACTAAGTATAGTTTAGTTTTTGTTTGGTGCCACAAGTATAGGGTACCCAGTGAGTATCGAACTCAGTCATAATGATGTAAGGGACCAGTTGTCCTATGGTGAGTTATCTAAAAAAAGAAAATAGGGTTAAACACAAAAAGAAAAAAGTCAACGAACATTTGAGGAAATAGAAATGTCAATATTTTCTTTTATTTTCATCTAATATTTCCAAAAGAAAAAAAATTGATCATTTTTCTGTTTTCTTGAATGTTTAGTTTGGATGATAGTGAAACAAATGAGGATGATAGAGAAAAAAAAAAATCTTATTTGAAGAGTGTTGATCACATTTTGTTTGCTTTTTTGAGTGTAGATAAATAAATGCTTCACAAAGAATTTTTTTTATATCTCATATCTTGAATGTTTTGTTAATCACAGAAAATGATAGACAAGCTTTGTAATAAAATAAGCAAGGTTACACACTCTAGTAGTTGAGATGAAGGATTGTCGTTATTTCATGAATTATTCAAACTAGCATCAAGATGGATACTAGACGAGGCTGAATAATTCATGAAATAGCTTTTAGTAATTTTTCAGGTGGTGGGAGGAGAAGAATGGCCAGCATTTTAACAGATCAATTTATAGAAGTGGTTATTTAACCAAATAAGTGATTGTATCACGATGTGACAGGTTTTGAAAATGACCGTCACAATTACCATGTAAGCATATCCATTTTAAAAAAATTTCTTCATTTTTACTTATACTGTATAAATATAATAATTAAAAGGTATGCAGTATTTAGCACACTCGCTTCATATATGAGTTTTGATAACCCTTCATGAAATAGTTTGTTGAAAACATAACTTTCTTAAATAGTTCTCCGAACGTTTGAACTTCTTGTTTGGATCGAACGAAACGTGTTTACAACACATTCTTCGAAACATACAACAAGGAGTTCAATCGTCCGAAGAACTATTTGAATGTTAATGACCCTTCACAAAACTATAGAAAATAACCATAACTTTAAGATGTACATGTTATGGCTGTTTAGTCCATTTTCAACATCAGAAGACATACACCAATACACAAGACGGAACTACGTTCATAAAAACGTTAATTTAAAAATTTTTTGAAGGTTTCGATTTTTAATATTTATAACGTCTAGAAGACTGAAATTGAAAATATTTTTCATTTTCATAGTTTATTGTCATAACTTTCTTAGTTTTCTTTCAGGTTATTTTGTATTATTGGGATGGCATCATTTTGGATGTATTTATCCAATTTTCAGAATAATTAGAATCTTAATATCCAGATTACTCTTTTTTAAGAGTATAGTACCTCGAGATACAAACATTGCTTGAGCCAAAAAGATTTTTCTGGCCTCCAAATTATCAGAAATCCTCTCAAACTAGAGAAAGAGAAAATTAGTTCAAGTTATGAGATTTAAAAAAAAAAAAATAAGAAAAATCTTTTTCCTTGGTGTCCAAAGTGTGGGCCACATTGAGTTACTTTCCCACATTTAGGGCTGATTTCCTACCCAGGTGAATCAAGCAGCCATTCCCTGCTTTCACGGTGATTTATACTTGAATTTGACAAGCGCCTTGAGCTACCAGAGTTTGGGGTTAGCATTGTTGTATCTGAACTTGTATTGATTTCATCATCATCCATCAGTAACATGTCGGCTTCAAAGTCCTGAGTCTTTTCAATGTCGTAATATTTGAGTCTGTCGTTGTTACGGAAATATTTGACAGACACATCGTCACTAGTGATAGACAAGGATTTTGTCTGGCGAATCTGTCGTTTCAAGAAGTTGTCCACCACCCAAAATATAAAAGCCTGGAAAAAGAGGGAAAAAAAAAAAAAAGTTGAGTATTATCTTTTATTATTTATATTATTACATGAGGTATTATAAACAATTATTAATTACTGACTATAACAAAGATTAAACCATTAGATTCATAAAAATGTTAAATTTACAATTAAGGTTTTTTTTTAAATTTTGAAGTTGTAATATTTTTAACGTCTTGAACACTGAAAATCAATATTTTTCAAAGTTTACTGTTAATAAACCATTATTAATTACTGACTACTATTTTCCTTAAGATTAATTTTTTAGTTGCTTTTTATCACAACTAAAACAGCAATTAAAAATAAATAAAATGAAGGAAAACTAGCATTCCAAGGGAAATTATGAATTACTGCTACCCATATATGCTGTGTTGGGGGTGATCAATTAAAAAGGGGGATCAATGAATTGAAATACTTCACAGCACAATAAAAGATAAAATAGCGACCAATTTAGCATAAACTTACATTGCATATTGAACCTATTATGGGGGGATTAAAACAAACAAACAAACAACATATTCCCTATTCATTGAGGGGAGAGTGTGTGCAAAATTTCAAGTTTCTATGAACAGTTAGGCCTGGGCAAAGTCCGGATAGATAGATAGATACATAGATAAACATGAATAACCTAAACCCAGCAATAAACCAGTGTTGTGGGTAGCTGTGATTAATAGTCAAAAATGAATAAAGATTGAGTGGTTGGAATTACCCAAAATATAGAGCCTAGTGAAAAATTGTTTTCTTTTTAAAACTTTCTTTATGCAATTTTATATTGAACCCCTCAGTGAAGATGCAACATTCTACACTAGCAAATGTGAGTCAACCCTAAGGCCACAGGGAGGGATTTTTTAAATGTTAACAAGTTAATCACCTCATTTCTTCTATTAGAATGACAGATGAAGCAGATCTAAAAATACTAACTGGTATGTTTTAAGTCTTATTAATCACTGCTACCCACAACACTGGTTTATTGCCAAGTTTAGGTTATTCATGTGTTCTGACCTGTATATGTATGTATCCTGACTTCGCCCAACCTTAACTGTTCATAGTAGAAACTTGAAATGTGTGCGCACATATACACACACCACTCAATAAGTAGGGAAAATGGTTTTCATATTTGTTTTAACCCCCCCGCCCCAATATGTTTTTAGAGGCCCCCCCCCCTCTAAAAACATATGGGGGGGGTGGTTAAAACAAATATGAAAACAATATGCAATGTAAGTTTATGCTAAATTGGTCACTAGTTTGTACCTGCTATTTTCTGATGCATTGACAGTTTTCTTTAATATACTTGCACTCTTTCTAACACTTGTTCATGAAAACAAGATTTTATCAAACAAGCAGTAGAGACATAAAAGTAAAAAGTACTAAACAACTTTCAAAGACTACCAGATTTAATATAATTAATGAAGGCAATAATTTTTCCATTATCTATTTAAGATAATGAAAAAATTATAATATAAGCAGCCTTAATTCTAGAATCACCAAAATAGAAAAGTTGAATGACTTGTCCTGATTAGATATTCTGTTTACAATGGCTAGTATTCTCCAAAGGCAAGAAGAAAATAGATACTTAAAGTACAATTGACCATGGCTGTTTTATTTAACAGTAAATTGATATAAAAAAAAAAACCAAAAAAAAACCCAAACATCTCTGGCTAATTAGACAAGTGATGCTGAAAACATCCATTTGTCTGACAAGACATCTGAAAGAGACCATCTTGTTGATGGTTTCTCTGGGCTGCTGCCAATTCCTACAACTCTGATCACTGGATGTCATAAGTGTTTATATCATCAAAAATAATAAAATTTATTGGTATTAATGAGGCAAGCCAAATATTTAACGAACACACACACACAAAAACTCAAGCCGCACCTCAAGTTTGGTGCTGTACTATTTAGTCAATACTGAGGAAGCAACGTTTTGAGACAGGGTCTTTTAGATAACAAAACTGACTGATAACAAAGGATATGAGAATTGGAGCAATTTACATTCATTGTTATAAACAATTTTATATTATGAAAATGTAATAACTTTTAATTCGGGATCGACTGATTTTAACAACAATAACTGTTTGATAACATTATCCGTGATTATAATGAACAGCTTCCTCTGTATCTACATTTAAATAACCCGAATTGTATCATATTGGATTATTTAAAACAGCTAACTCCCAGGGACACACTTACAGGATTTCTGAAAATGTGGAGATATCTTCAAACTACAGACATTGGAAAGGTTTTTATTTTTCCTCTTTAATGTAATATAGTATAGCTCAAAGTAAATTCCCTAGTGTATTGGAAAGTCTCATTCCTGAGGCCAGTATCAATAAGTGGTGGAATTCATGATAAAGGGAAGATAAGCCACTCAATCCTGCATTGGTATCTAACTACAATTGAAGAAATCTCTGTGTGTGTATGCACTGTGATTACTCAACATTAGGCCATTGTAAAAATTTGATATTCGTCAGATATATTAGTCAGCATACAAGTGTTGATTTTTAAGTTTTTTTTGATCAGGGGTTCTTCTCGAAATCTAATGAAAAATTACAGATTATAGATCTTTTATCTAAAATTATATCTAAATTTAGATACAAATTTGGCAACACTTAAAAGAAGTAGCCCCTGCCCAGTGTTTTTTTTTTTGGTAAAAAATTTTGACCAGTTGCACTTTCTTCTTAGTCTTCTTTAATAGGCCTTATATTTTTACTGCAATTTATTGCACATGTTATCAAGCACTCTTGTCCAGACGTATCAAGTATCAAGTTCCCGAGAAAGGACGCTTTCAATAAATGCATTTATTATTATTATTATTATTATTATTAAGTAGCCAAAATATTTTGAAGCTGTAGTTTCGTACGGTGGACAGAAAGATTTGTACATTTGACAATTATTCCAGGCTGCTCCACACACCATAAAGTCCAGCTCCTTCCAAACATACACCTTTGGAACAGCACAGACCTAGTTTAAGTTAATTGTCACTAAGCAGAGTGGCAGTAAGATATTTTTTGAAAGGCATTGATTCCATTTAAAGTATACTTACATTCACAAACAAAGGGACCATAAACATCACAATGACAATTTCAAGGCTGGCATCTTTGACTGGGGCTAAAATAAATTTACGGACCTGAAAAAGAACAAGACAAAATTAATTTTTTAAATAAGGCAACCACCTCCCCTTCTCTCAAGCGTTTATTAAATTATAAATTAAAAAAAAAATATATAAACATAGCATTTTGTGGCACATAGGATGCACGCTATATTTGGGATGATAGGTAGGGGCTGAAGAAAATTTTCTTGATCCGGCCCCATTATGGAAGCTTCTTATATCCCAAACTTGACCTTCACCCTGTAGGACAAAGGGGGATTTTGAGGATCAGATTTTGAAAAGAATTGTGCATCTTATATGCTTCTAAATACAGTATATATTATAAATGAAGTAGATTAATCTGGCAACCTTGGGACCTGGACATTGCCAGACCATATTTTTTTCTTCTTACTAGTACATAATAAAAGTTTAATGATTTTTCTAATAGTGTGGAAAATAGAACTATGTATTTTTCAATATAAATTATAATAAATAAAAATTATTTGTATTTGCTTATGCATTTTAATGGGTTTTATTAAAATAAATTTATAAGATTCAGAAAAAAATATAAATAGGCATCTACTTTTATGCTAAAATAAACATTGAAAGTTGTCAAATTTAGAGTTCTTCAATTGGTTTCAAACCACGGTTAGGTTTTCACACATTTGGTTTAACAAGTTGGTTTATCAAACATTAAATTATGGTTCAAACCGTGATTTGAATCCAAATCAGAGAACTCTAGTGGCTGATCCACAAACTAATGGTGGCAGATTCAAAATGTGCCAGACCATGGGAGTTACTGAACCACAGAGAGCCGGATTAGAGAGGTTCAACCTATATTTAAAATTCAGTTACTAGCAAAAACCTATATTAAATTATAAAAGCAGCTTTCTGGTCAAAACTTCTCAGAGTTGAGTTGACCATATGTGAAGATTAGGTTGTGTGCATATATCTTTTCTCTAAGAGATTGGATTAACTAAGTATTTTATTACTGAGTCAGTTTGGTCTAAAATTCATCTCTATAATTAATTTCTACAAGTTACCTTGTAAATAACACATTAAAACATAAAATAGTACTGGATTAGAGTTCATCTCACACACTTGCTTGATAGTTCATAGCTTAGAGGTGCAACCTGTACATAAAATTATATTTAAAATAACTTATTGGTTACACACACACACACACACACACACACACAAATCTTGAGTCAGTAAATTTAATCCAAATAAAGCAAATACTAAATTTTGGTTCTAGGTAAATTATCCTGCAGAAAATTCCCCCATGTAAATTTCACCTACAAAATTTTACATGAAATTAAATATAAAAAGAAAGAAAAATGCCCATTAAAATATTAACTTGGTAATCAGCAATCCATCTCAATTTGTTTTCTTGGATATTCAAAAGGAATGAATACCAACCTAACCTTATGTAAAATTTTGTAGGGGTGGGGGTTTACAGTGGTGAAATTTACCTTTGATGAAATTTGCATGGGGCAATTTTTCAGTCACCTACATTTATACGTAATCATATTTCTTAATGTTATTTATATTTGAAAAAGAAATATTGAAACAAGGTAAAAAATACTCAGTCTGTTATAAGTTTTCTATGTAAAAAGACATAAAAATAAATATTCACTCAGTCTACTTTTATTTCAAATATTCCTTTTAATTTATAAATATATAAGTGTATAAACCAGTATAGATATATTTCTTAAACTCTCCAAAACTATTGTAATCAATAAATTTTGTTATTGTTTACAAAATAAGCAATAACAGAAGCAAATAATAAACTTGTTTTTTCTTTGCAACTTGCCAAGTGGAGAGGATTTGCATACGTACCTTTGACCAGAAGTGGAACTGCACCAATAAAGTCATCAGGATTTTTTCGACAATCATTACAAGAATATAAATGGCACACTGACCCACCCATGCGTTACACTGAGGAGGGTTACCTGAAAAGCACAAAAAGGGGGAGAACCATATCATCTAGCAATAAAAATTAATTTTTCTTACAGAAGGACAGCATCTCTTATGGCTGCCAACTTACTTTACCACTACTTCAACCTTTTATTTAAACAAAATAAAAAAACAACACAACTTTAATAAGCAAATATTCTCTGAGAAAATAGGCAGTCCTCTGATAAAAGAAATGTGTACATCACTCTGTCTTTCCATTGTGTTGCAACAGGGCTAAAAAAGAAAAGTGACAAGCTCAGCTTTAATGACTGAAGTACAGGTTTAAGGAAACAGAACTGATAATCAGTTTGGTTACCTTAAACCTGTAGTTATTGGGCTTAATGTGCATCTATTTTAAACTGGTAGTTTATTGTGAGTACTTGTCCATAAACATATACTTCACATTTCATGGACCCAGACTCTCCTAAAGAAAGTATATTCACTAAAATAGAATTGTCACAACGCAGATATTTGTATAATTTAGGATTAAAATCTTTCAACAGATTCTAAGGTTTATTAGAAAACAAAAAACTATTAGTGTCCCTGTTCCTATATATATCCGAAATACCTGGAACCAAAAGTGTCCCAAATTTTGGAATATTTGCATATACACTTTCTCTTATCACTGTTACTTTCAACAAGATCTTTGTACAGATGAGAGAATAAGCAAGAAATACAGTGATTAATGCATGTAGGTCTGGCAGTGACAATGATTTGTTTTGATTGGTAATTGGTCTGTCTTTCACCGTTTGTGATGTAAATATAATTTTTCTAGAGTTAAACAAAGATAACCAAGCTTTTACTGTTGTCAGAATGAGTTGAATGCCTTGGAAATCGGACTCATCTTTCATCTTGGAATTATACTACAGTGAGGTCAGGTGTGGGATTTTCCACTTGTGACATAAAGTTGGAACATTTTGGTTTTCAGACTTTCGGATAAGGGATACTCAACCTGTATCCACTATAAATATTAAAACGACAAGCTTGAAACAATGTATTTCACTCTCATCCTACTTTTCCAAACAGTATTTTTTTAAAATACCCTCACATATATGGGTGCCTGCCATAGTGTGATGATTAGAAAGCTAGGGTACTAAATTCAACCCTCACACAACCACAGCCTTGTGCCAGACTAAGCCAAGTAAATCACTAACTCAGTATTTATCAACTTTGTGCTATTTGCCAGCACAATGTATTTAATTGTTTTTCTTTGTAAATATATTGCACTCTCCTAGACTGATTGCTATAAATACTTGTCTAGTTACCCTCATCTCCCACCCTCACATCCGAGGCCAGACTTGGATGCAATTTCCTGAGAGTGAAATCAGTCTGCTTTGAAGTCAGAAACACAACAGTTTTCAACATTCAAGATTCTGAGAGCAAAAAAAACAAAGAGGAAAGACGCAATCAAGTTTCGAAGAGTCAAATGAAATCACCTCCACCCCAATATTATTTTTAACATAAATTTAAGCAGCAAGTTTTGTATGAATTTCTTGAATTCGAATCGAGTAACTAAACACTATGCTAAGTGTTCCATAACCCACGCTATTGTTAATATCTGTAAAATATGCAACACTCAAGCAGAGGGTACACTAGTATCCTTATCTTTGTTGTTTCAATCACAGTTTCAAACCAAAGCACTTTCCAGCAGAAAAACCTAGTTGAAATATTATTCCATTAATTATTTGATCTCAGAACTGAATGGTGGATGTAGAATTTTGAAAACTGAAGAGGAGGTAATGGTTTTAAACATAAAAAAAAGAAACTGTCACCACCAAAATTCCATTGCTATTCTGGGTATTTTGGGAGTTGTGGGGGGAAAATGAATAGAAATTTGCAAAAAAGAATTACTGTATTTGATGACAGGACATATTAACAAAAGACACATTTCCCTGTTTTTTAATGCTTCTCCAAGTTCTAGCCAATGTGGGATTGGACAACAAAGGATATGTTTACTTTTGAGCCATTTCTTAGGAAAAAAGGGGGATCTTATATGACATCAAATATGGTAGTTGAGGAGGTATATAAAGAGTTCACATAAGTGATATTTAGGAGGTGTTAGTTACTATTGGGAGCATCTTTTTAAAAATCTTTATCATGCATTCTGGGTTAACATTAAATAATAAAAAAAACATGAAATTAAAATTTCTTAAAATTCTGCTTCAGTTCAACAACTTGGGTTCATGAATTAACACTATCGCTGCCCAAAGTACATGAATATTTCTTCTGTACACGATACATCAAATTAGAGCAATAGTTTGGATGGTGATCAGCCTAATAATTTAATTTTTAGATTTATTTTTAAAATATTGAATGTAAATCATAGAGCAGAAGGTGTACATACCATATTCCCCAAAACGCAGACTCTCCCACCCTTTTTGGAGGGCGAGGTATTGTGCTGATTTGAGTCCAATGTAAATTATTAACAAACCGACCGTGGAGTCAAGCAGGAAACTAACAAAATACCTGAAA
>VCCN01004638.1:11193920-11211039 GCA_006491835.1 Architeuthis dux
AACAACAAAGTATCATCCATTACATCAGTTATATCTTCCACAACATTAGATCTCGAGGACCAGGAGTCAAACCATGCGAAAGCTTATGTGTCGGAATGTTCAATTCTATACATTGATTCGATGCTTATGACAATTTGCTTGAAATTCTCTCGTTCATATTTCATCATATTCATAGGAAGGAGTTGAAACAGGTTTATTTGAGGTCCGTTTTCTCCTGGAAATCTTGCTTGAGGTGACTGAATTAAACTTTCAAGATAGGGGACGAATGTAGCGCGCCAAAAATATTCCTTACTATTACTACGATGCTGCTGGTGGGCACACTGTCGAGGAGTTGTCACTTGCAAGCTGAGTTTCTCTGCATAATTGTCAACCATGTGCACAATGTCCTGTCTGTGTTTCTTGAGAACACCTACTAAATCTTGAATATGGCGACTGACCTGGAATAAATCCATTTATGGGCTCTGAAGTTGCCGAGTTAGAGGTTCAAGCAAAGATGAATATTTAGAAATAGTCACCAAGATGAATAAAAAAGAAATTGTACTAGCAGCAGTCTTCAACTGATGAGCAGTTTGGGGACATTTCCTCAATCATGTGGGTCTATACACTCTTTTCATAAATCTCCACAAAATGCGTAGCAAATACACGGATGCTTTTGTACTTAGCAGACCAACGCGTTTCACACAGAAGTAGGATGTTTGGAACCAATTTCAGTCTTTTGGAGTTGTCACAGAAAGAATTGATAATAGCTTTAATCGTTCTTGTAGTATTTCGAACCTGATGTAAAATTTCGAACCTGATGTTTAAATCATTAATCACCAAATTCAACCTATGTGAAGAGCAGTGGACAAACACTGCCTTTGGATATAACATGCACTCCGTTTACCTTCCCTGCCATTGCTAAGCAACCACCATACCCCTGGCCACAAAGATTTCCTAGAGTCAATCTAAACTCTCTTGTACACTCTCAAATTTTACCAGCCCTTGCTTCAGCAAACATGTCTTCCAGTGGTACAAACCCAAGAAACTCTTCACAAATTTTGTATTTTTATGTGGAAGAAGTATCCATTTTTGAATTCCTTGACCCTGTCTTGACCAAAAACGATTCAAACCTTTTTCTGGTACAGCAGACTTTTGGCTTGCTGATAGTGTTTGTTGACATTATAGCTATGTGTGTTGTGTACGCACTAAGTGGACATATATTGACCTTGTACTATTTCTACACCTATTCTCCCTATACAAACAGAATTAAAATTCTAAAATTACTTCCCAATATCGAAACTGTGTTTGTATAACTTTTGATTCCTTTGTTGGGCTATTAAGAAAAAAGAAAAGGTTTTTTTGATAACCAGTCCGTCCTCTCTTCAGAAAATGCATTAATTAAAACCCATAGAAAATTTTGACCTGGTCACCCTAATAATAGTGCAATCGGAAATAAAGAGAAGCTTTCGCCGAAAATATCCCTTTGTGCCTCCCAGCCCGATATATCTCCTTTTGCACACACCCCAGGAAAAGTGGCTGCGGACACCCATGGGTATATGTCTACAATTTAACATAATCTCTTGTCACAGGAGACTCACAATTAAGAAAAGGATATTTTGGAATAGTTTGTAAATAACTCTGCATCTGAAGTAGAACCTCTGACGTCTTCGTTGTCAGTTCTTTGCTCTACCACTAAGCCATGTTCACATACAAAAAGATAAAAATGCTTTAGTGTACGTACGCAACATAGAGCATACCGAATCAGAATAGACACACTACTACACAGTATTACATAACAGCCGCTTGTAGTTGATTTGTATAGCATGAAAGGAGGATTTAGAGTCGTGCGTGACCGAGATCATGAGTGTCTAGAAAGATGTTGGTTATGGGTTGGTTAAAAAAAGAAAGAAATCACCAATCCAGTCAAAGGGTGTTTAACTATAATAAAAAAAAAGTCACTTACAGTACACTAAACTCAAAAATAAAAACTTTACTATCAAGAAAATAACGAATCATACGAGAACACACTTAAAGCTTTTCTTCTTTCCCCCAACGTACCTACCTGTACTATAAATCACCACACAATATTTAAGCATGGGGTGAGAGGGAATGTATTGTAAACAAAGGAAAGGTAAGCAGATTAAAAAGAAAATAATTTAAAATGGCCATAAGTATGAAGAAGAAGAGAGAAAAGATGAGTACATTTTCAATAATTCAGTAAATAAATATGATTCGTAAAATATTTCTTGTACTTTTTTTAAAGTCGAAATTACTGCTATGGATAAGTGTTACATCTGTACTTATTTTTTTTTACTATGTAATCATAGGAGCAGAATTATTGACTATGAATTCAATGGCTTGACACAAAAACAAGTTGGAAGACTAAAAAGGAAGGAAGGGGGGGTAGATCTAATCACCATTTTTGCGCGTGTTGTTCCTTTTATGCTACTCCACGTGTCTGGAGAAATAAAGGAATGTCTCTAGATTATTGCAAGCATCTTATTGTTTAAATAACAATAGAGTAACGAATACACACTATTATTATCTCTATTCAATTCATTTAGTTTAGTTATTCACCGAAATTAAGGTGTTTTTTCTTCATAAATTGGCGCACATTTAAAACGTCCTTAAACTTTAACGTGATTTGTAAAAGAAAAAAAAATCAGTGGCCTGGCTAGAAGCTAAGTACGTTCAAAAATAGTATTATAACGGTAGGCTTCAGCAAGAAAAGGGCCGAATATAAAATCTCAAACCTTTTTAACAAACATCTTTCTTTATAAAAAATGTTTTTCTATAATTAACGGCGGCGGTTGGAGAGGGGGAAGATTGTAATAATTTAAAAGCAGGTTATCAACTTCAAAGCTTCGTTAAAAAAGGCTTTCTATCTTCAAAAATTGTTTAAATTCTTAAAATGTTAATATTTTAGTTTTTCTGTAAATTTTACAAAAAAAAAAAAAAAAAAACTATACCATTTAGTTATGCTTCCTCAAAAGATTCTTTTTATGAAATTAATCAACAAAATATTTACTAGAAACCAATCATAACTAAAACTTGTCACCACAAAAACAAAGTAAAAAGAAAAATTCAAAACCACAGCCAAATATGCGACCCCGCCTTTACAAGCAGTCAGTCAACACCAGTACAAGATTTTACGATAACTAATTAGTGTTTAATTACAAGGACTTAATTAAAGAACGTCTGGTGATTTTAAGTGTTAAACCGTTAAGGATGATTTATTCATTTGCTTTACTTTACACAGCGTCAAAGATCTTAAAATAAAATCTAAAAACTGACTTTATTTTCTTTCTCCGTCGCAGACAAAAAAGGAAGGAATGAATGAAGAAAGAAACGTTGTTGTATATTGTTAAGTTGTTCCCCATAGTTCTACATTCTTCTGAGATTTTTGCCAAGAAGCAGAAAAAAGAAAGACAAACATAACACACATTCCAGGAATTTCTTCAGAAGAGGGAAGGGGAAAGAAAGTAGAATCATAATGGAATCATTTATACATAAAGGAATGTGTGTGTTTTTGTGTTTAACTATTCTCAGATTGCAAATGTTCAAATGTTATGCTTTCTCCCTTTATTTATTTGGGTTTGTTTTTTAAATAATTTTATTTTGGGAGAGGTGATGTTTGTGCAGTATTCTGATCTAGGGGCATTGCCCTTAGTTTTTCATTTGTTCAATTAAAATATGTCCGAATTTTCTTCAAATTTCATTGCGAATGACTGTTACTGTTTACTAGCCCAAAGTTGCTTTTTTCCCCGTCTTTCCAACTGTGACATCTTATTTATTAATTTTTAAAAATACTTTTAGAACATAAAATCTTGCAAAAGTTATATTAATATTAGGCATCGTGCCTAATATAACTTGTGTCAGATTTTAAGTTCTAAAAATATTTTTTTTCTAAATTAATAAATAAGATGTCAGTTGGAAAGACGAAAAAAAAAAGTAACTTTCGGGCCAATAAACAGTAACACAGAAGAATAGGAGTAGAAGGTTATTTAATTGATCATCTTTCGTAAGTAATGAAGATAGGCAATATGAGGTGAGGCAATAAATAAAAGACTTATCAAAAATAACACTTTAAGGTGAATAGTATTCATTAATTTTATTTGTTAATTAGTCAAATAACCACTATGCAATAATTTGAGATGAGAGGTGAATACTTCTATTTTTATTGTGATGAAGAAGACAGCAAAAAAAGTAAAGTTTAAACTTTATTTTTAACTTTCGCTTTTAAATGTACTGACTTTAAAAATAGACATTTTTAGCTAAATAAAAAGGTTAACTCTTCCATGATCAATGACAATTGCATTTTCTATTTTTAGAATCTGAAGCTAAAGTTTAAAATCTACTTAAATCTGTCTTAAAAGACATTTAAATTGTTTAAATCTTTCGCGTTTTTTTTAAATTTTGTATTGATTTCAAAATAAAAACTACTAAAAACAGAAGACCATTCTTGTTTTTGGCCTTATTCCTAAATATAAAAATTTAAAAAAAACAAACTTTAAAACATCTTTTCGAAGCCATTCAAATATAAAAATTATCAAAATTACTCCAAAATCGCCTGATGCAAAAGAAATGACATTTTCTCATCTTACCGACAAATGACAATGAAGAAATGAGATATCAACTTTATACCAAGAAACAGGAGTAAAGATAAATATAAGTTACATATGATCTACTGTTTTGTTGTTTACTAGTGTTGTCAAAAAAGAAGGCATGTAATATATGGATATAAACATTGCATTTTATATATTTGGTTGGAGGATAGAGATTTATTTGCATTGCAGTGAGCTTGGAGAATTAATAGCTTTCTCTGTTGACCACAAACGGATTTGTATTATGTTTTGTTCTATGTATTACTTTATCTATTTTTATATGATTCTTTAAAAAAAAAAATCAGCATTTTTATTACGTCATTAGAACACGAATGAAATTCTATTTTACTACGTCATTAGAACACGAATGAAATTCTATTTTACTACGTCGGTTGCGTCCCTTAGCGTAACAGAAGACAACTGCACATTGCTAATTAGTAATTAATTATTATAGGTGTGGATTATAACGCATTTATGGACGAAACTTTGGAATTTTTAATTCTAACATTAAAAATGTTGACAAATTATTCCTAAAATGGAATCCTTTTATCGGAAATGGGAGACTGACAAAAATCCTTTAGTTTTAGCTCTTAAAGATGTATCACTAAAGTAAATAATAAATTTTAAAAATCTAATAAAATGTCAACTCTAATAGTCTATTCAAGTTTAAAGTAAACGGCTAATTATGAAACAAGTTTTTCAGTTACTAAGTGCTGGCATTTTACGGAGAGACTTGCTGTCGCTTGATCCTCGGCGAGAGGCACCAAGAAGATACTAGTGTTGAAATTCATTAAACAAAACTAAAATAATAATATACCAGTTTCATTTAATTTCATCTTCCAAATAAGGGGAAAAGAAAAGACATTGACGAAAAAAATATAAATAAATCAACTCCATGTTATAGTTAAGAGAAATACATTTTTTAAATTCCTTTCTTCAGTGACATTTTGATACAATAATAATTGAATTAATATTTTGACTCATCAAAAGTATTTCTATAGGCAAGGATTCACAGAAAAGAACCCTTTAAAAGGGCTGGGGGCAGATTTAATTATGACGTAGCTGTAGTAACCTAATTTTTGTGCGTATTTGATTTTAAATGCTGTCTATTCTTTTTAAAAAAGCATTCATGAAAATATGAAATTTTTACCTTCCTTCCTTTCCCAAATATAGAATCCCATTTTAATTTTTAGACTGCCAGACTTTTTTAAAAAATTTAAAATTAAAACAGGAGCTTAAATTTGTACACTTAGTTTTTAATGTTAAGTCAAACAATAATGTGAAGTCTTTTTTTTCCCCTTTAATGTCGCACATTAATAATACAGTCAATACATCTTTAATAACTTTTGACTTCAGTTATTTCAATGTTGTATCATCAAATAAAAACTGAAAAGAAGCCAAACATATATACAAATTATAGATCATTTTTTACAGTGAGTTTGTAAGTCCTTGTTTTTTTTCCCTAGTCTAAGTCTATTCTCATATGAGTACAGGGTGGGCACTGTCCATAAACTTTAGGGTCCCTATTTTGTTTAAACAGTGTAATAAAATATATAGAGACATTATAGATACCCTGTTAAAGGCTGTATTATAACTTTCTTTTTTTTTTTACAGTAATTTTAAAGTCATAGAAAAAAACAAATGACGAATTGAAGATTTTTTTTAATTGAGGCGTATTATTTTTTGGAGCATCATGTCAGAACTAAACTGAATTTTATTTGTGGTGGGGAAAAGAGATTGTCGAAATAAAACACTTAAAAATGATAAACTTAAGTTTTTTTTAATTAAAAACGAGTAAAATATTTAAAGGAAGACAATCGTTCTATGATATAGGAAGTAAAACTCATCCCTAAAAAACAAAACGATGATATAAAATTGACATTTTTGTCAATGAACGTGTATTTATTCAGGATGAGTTTGGTATTAGGGTGTCCGTGTCCATAAAAGTCTATTTCAGATTTTTATAAAAAAATAGGGACTATATGGACATAGATGTCGGATTTTAGACTAGTTTAGTTTAAAAATAAAAGCAAGGACGTCGGGAAAAAAAACATATACACAAGGCCATGATCAAAGATGACGAAGAAACATTTAATTAATAACATTTTAACGTGCATACAAGTATTGTATATAAAAAGCACATATCAATATTCATATTAGCCTTTAAACATTAGCGATGATGTATATAAACATCATAATTCTTTTTAAAATCATTTACATCTGTTGATAGCACTACATAGGTAACAATAAACATTCACAAAAAAATAAAATTCATGCTATAAGTATAATTACACAATTAAAATCAATTAGGGATCACTGGATGATCAGGTATCCTTTGTTTAGGGTCATTTTGTAACGTGGGTAGGGAGCTTTGAACTAGTTGTCACACACTACACATGAAAAATAAATAAAAACTAACACAGAAATAACAAAACAGTTACTTTCTTGTACGACTTTAAGACTTAGTAAGTAAATACTTACCTATTAGGGTAGTAAAGGCGAGAAAGGCAAGAAGTGCTTGGACGAAGAGGCCCAGGGGTCCGAGTAAATCTCCCGGGGAACATCGGGCCTCCATGTGTGATGATGATGACGGCAATTCGGTCGGAAAAAGGATTTTTGTTGTTGTGGATGGTTGAGCACTGAAGCCGTCCACCCGGGGTACTGAGGGTGGCGATGATAGAAGTGACAGAAAGGCTGGAGAAGAGATAACCCCATTGATTCTGGAGCGCAGAAATGAAGATGAAGAAGATAAAGAAGGAGTAGATAAGGAAACTGATGAGGAGGATGATGATGATGTTGACGTGGGAGAGGAAAATAAAAATTCTGGGGTCGGAGTTGGCAAAATGATGAGATGGGGAGCAATTTTTGTAGGAGCTGTTAACAACTGAACGTACATTAATATGTTGATGTTGAGCTTCTTAAAATTCTTTTGTCAACGGCTTCAGATATTCAATTTTTTTTTCTATTTAAAATTAAGAAAGAGAAAGATCACAGGAATTAAAAATCAATCCAAAAATTTGAGGATACAAAAACCAAAACGACAGCTTGTGTGGATTTTTTCAAGAGGGTCCAGACAGTTTTTGGTTCCGTTCAGTGTTTTCTTTTAAAATTAAAAATTAGTCCTTTAGAGATTTATAAAACAAACAACTGAACAAAGTACACGTGGAGATTTTTTTCCTTCCTTTTTTTTTGTTTCTTGTAAAGAAAAGCTAGCTTTAAAAAAATCAATCATTTGTTGGCATCAGTTATATTGGATGGACCCTTATAATTCCGTTGTAGTCGAGTTCTCTCTTAAAACCAAAGATATACAGAAAAAAAGAGAAAGTCACGTAACTGAAAATATACTAAATATAAAGAAGAGAGTGTATATAAAAATAAAAAGGGGTGGGGGACGAAAAAAAAATCTGTATACAAAAAAAAAATCCTAGGCAAAGTCCCCCTGATGAGCGAAGTGAGTGTTGATGTGTTGAGGCACTTCCACCCACTGATAAGACTAACAACAACAATGACTGGCTATTTCATACCAAGTTACTTGCCCTTAGTTTGGACATCCACCTATAGGCAGTGTTGCCGACTTAGCGCGTTTCGCGCTAGATTCAGCACGCTTCTTGTTTTGGCAGTGAAAAAAGCGCTAAATTAGCGCGTTTAGGCTTAAACATTTTGGCCATTATCAGCCATTCTTTGACTATTTCTGACCATTTCTAGTGTATTTTTGGCTGATTTGGGCCATTTTTGGCTATTTAAAAAAGGTTTAGCGCTTTTTGGCAATCAAACTAGCGCGAAAATATTTTTTGAGTTGGCAACACTGCCTATAGGGGGAACTACCGGCATAGTTGCTCTATTTTTTTAGTTATTTAGAAAATCTATTGGGAGAAAAATAATAATTCTGAAATAGTGTCATTTTACAAATTTGTTATATTTTTCATGAATGTGTGTGAGTAGCTGTGGTTATGGAAGAAGAGGTTTAAAATATTTACAACACGTGCAAAGTCATGCGCGTGTGTGTGTTTTTATGAGTTTGTGATGTGTGTGTGTGTGTGCTTTATAAAAACTGAAAAAAAAAGTTTAGTCACTCATCATAAATTTTTGTTCCCAATTTTTTTACGAACCCAAAATAATTTAAACTAGCTTGTCTGGCTGTCATTTTTATCTGTCTATACTAATCTACTTTCGTCTACTCATGTCTGTCCCAGTCTGTTAAATATCTGTCTGTGCCTAGTCTATCTGTTGTTCAATCATCTAGTTATCCATTAAAATTAACATGTTGACAGAAATGGTAGTAAACTAAAGTCTCCTTCCAGAATCGGCTGTCAGTGATCTAGCCAAATAAATCTAAAGATTTCAAACATGCTAATTTTCAAGGCAGGCAAGACTAGCTTTCTAGGGAGATTAGCACAGTACAGTAATATTGGCTTTTTTTTTCTTCTCACATTCACAAACAGTCAGTGCATTTTTGGATACTGTCTATCTATCTATCTATCTATCTATCTATCTATCTATCTATCTATCTCAGTCTGTTTCCTCATAGATAGGTAGATATGAAAAAACAGACTGTGATAGTCTATCTATCTCAGTCTGTTTCTTCATATCTATCTATCTATCTATCTATCTATCTCAGTCTGTTTCTTCTTATCTATCTATCTATCTATCTATCTCAGTCAGTTTCTTCATATCTATCTATCTATCTCAGTCTGTTTCTTCTTATCTATCTAGCTCAGTCTGTTTCTTCATATCTATCTATCTATCTATCTATCTATCTATCTATCTATCTATCTATCTATCTCAGTCTGTTTGTTTAGCTGTAACCTGTCAATTACCACCGCCGACCATAGATTGGTGTAATCCTAATTTAGCAAAAGAAATGAACAAGTTTTTGCATCAAGTTAAACTCCATTTTGAGCGACCACTTTGCAACGTCAGTTGAAGTGAAAATAAACTATCTTCTTATTTGGGTCGTCAAAGAAGGCCAAGAAATAAGCGATACATTTGTCTTTCAAAGAGAAGAGGCAAAAGATGTAAAAAAATTACATTGAGTGATTTAAAGCTTATGGTAGGCCAAGGTTGAATTTACGAGTGTCCAGGCATCAACTTTTGCAGTTCTGCCAAGAGGCCAATGAATCTGCCCATACCATCCTTAAAAAACTGTGTCAGATAATGAAGCAATTGAATACAACTCCATTGTTGAAAAGACAATCGTGGTCGATTTGTTTATTTTGGGGATTTATTTAAAGTCAACCCAGAAGTCCTTACACAAGGAGGGTGTAACAGTAGCCATTCAAGGAGAAAAATGAAATAAATAATTTCACAAAGAACCAGGGGTCCGAAGGTAAAGGATTGGGAAAAGGAGGAGCCAAGCATCATCTTGGGTGCTTTGTGCCCTCAAGAGACAAGGCAGAACCCTGTATGGGCTTCAGATGTTAAATGCCCAGCCTTATTTCTTGCTAACAAGATTTTAAGTAGACTTTTGGGCCTACTCAAAATGTTGAAGTCTCCAGGGAGTTCCCAAGAAGGACATTCCAACTCCTAAGCTGATGGGATACCAAGCAAGTCAGTAGGCCGACACCCCAGGGATTTCCCTGGTGAATATGTGGGTATCTGAGTCTCATGAAAAGAAACTGGGTCAGAATAACTTGACCTCATGACACTGGAGTTAATTGGAAAACACATGTTTCTACACAAGCATTTCTTTACCCATATTTAAGGACCCAGAACAGACTCTGACAGTCTCACAAACCAATGTTCACAATGGTACCATGCATTTCTTCACCTCAGAAATCACGACACAAGTCCTAAGAGAATCTACAACTGGTTAAAGGGCAAATTACGGTAAATAGTGACTGAGTTTTTTTACCTTCATCTTAGCTTCAGTATTCTTACCATTCAAACTTCTATGCTCAAAGTTCAATTGATTTTGAACTACGACATAACCACATCTATAAGCCTCATGCTAAGAACTTATTCCTTTCTCATGTAATTGTTGATCCATGCTATTCATGTTTACTTCGATTGTAGTTGTCGTTTTGTGTTCAAATGCTATATATGTTGTATATTGTTGATTCCTACTGTTTTAACTGCACTTGAGTATTTGCCTAATTCGCCGCTTCATCATTGTATCGCAGTTTTCTACGTTCAAACGTTATGTATGTTGATTTATGATGTTTAACTGCACTTGTGTATTTTGCCTAATTCGCAGCTTCATCCTTGTATTGCAGTTTTCACTTTGTACTGAGACGTGTTTGTGTACATCAGTAAGAAGTGTTAGACCTTTTCCTTCACGTTGACCAGGCTGTAGTTACAGAGGGGAAGGATCTCACCATCATGGATTCGCTATGCATTGCAGAGACTGATGAGGTAGGTAGAGGTGATCCATAATCCACCGGATGATAAGCCCAATGCTCATGCGGTAGAGTCAAAAGGTTTTACCATGATATGCTGTACAAAGGAGGAAGAACCAAGTAAGGGACCAGGTAAGCCCTCAAGTCACACTGGTAATAAGTATAAAGGCAGAAACATTCATATAGCCACACAAGATGATAGTGGAGATGAAACTGTAAGTAAAAATATCTACTTTCACATAGTAGCTGCAGAGGGTCGAAAGGTGTACAGTGTGCCTTTAGGCAAAACATAAGCCTAAACAAAGCTAAAAATAGGAGACAAAATACCACAGATCCAAATCAATGCAAAGATTGACACTGGGGCTATGAGCAACCTGATAACTCTGAGCATGTTCAAGCAATTAAAAAGTGTACTGCCTGAGAAAACGTTGATATGGCTCTTTGCATTCAGAGGCTCTGCAATAGAGCTAGCAGGTATATGTCTTCTGGGTGAGAGATATCGCAACTTGTTTACTAGCGTGATATTTCACGTTGTTAGGACCAAAGGACCAATTCTGATAGGGCTACAAACCTCCAGAAAGCTGGGCCTGGTGACTTTCAACCTTGCAGTGAAAGCAAGGATGGCACCCAGTGAAAAGTCACAGAGACACCAATCCAAGATGACCAGTTGTCACCCCAAACTGGCTATGACTTACACAAAAGAAAAACCCATTCCAGCACCAAGAGTGAGGCTGAAGGGAGACACCAAAGTGTGAGAGTGTATTCTCTATGAATTTCCCAAGTTCAAGAAGATCAGTTGTGACTCAAAACAGGCTATGAACAAATGAAAAGTCCATTCCAGCACCAAGAGCGAGGCCAAAGGGAAACCTGAATAATCGTCAACATTCACCATTATATGCAGGTCAACAAGTCTAAGTCCAGGATGAAAGGACTAACTTGTGGGTGTCTGGAATAATGGAACAGACTACAGCAGAGCAGAGATCATACTTAGTTGAATCTCCTGATGGCAGCATTCATTGAAGGAATAGACAGATGCTTAAGCCTGCCTGACTGACACGCCAAACTCCATGCATGGTAGCAGACATAGTTGTTCATCCGCAGTTTGTGCTGACACGTCACTCACTAGCGCTGAGATATCTCCACACCCTCTCAGTCTTCATGCTACTATCTCATCCAGTCCCAAGTCTGTGAATTGTCCATCAACTTTTTCAAATTCACACCGGTGTGCCCTGCCTACTCCCGCTGAAGCATATTCAGGCAAAACTGCTGAGCCACACCCTCTCTGATGGCACCACAGAGGCTGAATCTGTGATGCTGAGAGTATTGATAGACTGAGTGTTATCGGGACTGTCCGAGATACGAGACATTTATGCAGAAGAAAGAGAAACTTAAAGAACCATTGCTATTGAAAAGGGAAAAAACATTTTCTGCGCATTTCTTCTGAAGTAGGAGAAATATATTCTTGCTGTTTTTCTGCTGATAATTTGTGGTATCGACCTCAGGTAGTTTGCCTAAATGGTTCTGATATTACAGTTAAATATATTGATTATGGTAATATTGAGATTACTACTTGCAACATGATGACAGATCTTATACCAGAGTTGAAAGTGTAACGGATACATATCACACATATGTATTTCGAACTCACGCAAACACTCGGGTCATTGAGTGAAATCATTGACACATGTATATTTTCCATTGAAGGTTTCGGATGTCCCTAGAACCAAATTATCTGTCCACAAGTACACTTTCAGATAACCGACTCACCGACATGAAAATATACCACTTGAATTGTAATTCAATACGCATTGTAGACTAAATGTCTAGAAAAGACTTGTGTCTTGTCTATCCCTATTTTACCATAGGAAATTGACAAGAACCACTCCGAAAAGCTAACATTTACACTAGCCAACACTTTCCTCTTATCTTCTCCTATAAAAAGACTAACACATTTCAATCTTCGTCCAATCTTGGTTCTGTTGCCAGCAGAACTAGGGTCAGTCCAGCATTTACCCAAGAGACGTGCACCTCTCTTCTTCAATTATTGTTAACATGCATTCTGTAATAAACACATTAGGTACTATTGCTACTACTATTAAGGCTAGCAGCTTACTACTCTACGATCATTTGTTTATTTTGCAAACATCATGTTCCCAACTAAGTCAGATATTTTCTAATTAATATAATAACTTCTTATTATAAAAGAAATTCCACAACAGACTGCATAGTATATATTATGTCTTTTGCTTTTGTTTGTTAGTTAGTTTGTGCTTAGCTGCATTGGTTAAAAACGCGTTTGGTGTAAGAAAAAAAGAGAGAAACAAAGTCGTGTGTGTTGAGGTTGACAGCTGCTGAAAACGAAACTTGGTCACTTCCGTTATCAGATTGAGGCTTCGTCTAAGCATCTGGTACATCATTGCTTGCCTTTTATTTACATTTAAATCACAAGATACAATACATGGACGAAATAGAATATATAGACATTATAGTATGCACTGGATATATTACCTGCAAAGACTTGTGAAGATATTAATCTGGTTATCAAACAAGAAATTAAATATGATCTACCTCAGTGATTTGAACTGATGAGCCATACATTATTGAGCTGTACAATGAAAATGATGATCAGGAATGCTTTTCTGATCGCTACACTAGCAGTGAAAACATTCAACAATTCACATCTAGTGTAATCATGGTTACTGACCTGAAAAACAAATCTGATCATTTAAAGAGTGAAAACAAACAAGACTGGCTGCTGCATGGTCAAACTCCACTCCTACTTCTATTCCGACTGAAGTTGATTACTGTAACTTTTGTATTGTATATATATTAAATAAAAAATTATGAAAATGTATTTTTCTGTGAAATAAGAAATAAGCCCATGTGTATCTGTAAGATTAATTTTGTAGATTTCAGACCACATTTCGCGGGAGATTATCACATTTTGAAGCCAAGTGCTGTCTCCCCCACCCCCACCACATGTAATGAATTTGTATGAATCTCAAACATTAAAAAAATATGGGTGGCATTATTTAGGAAATCTCCCCCCTGAGAATTTCTAAACCATAGCAGGTTTAAGATATGTAAGACTTGTCAATTTAGATGGTTAGTTGTAAGAGACCAGCCTACCAGTCAGTTGGTCATAGTTTCAAATCATGGTATGGGAATATTAATTTTTACTCCCCTAAATTTGGTGAGGGTTGTTCTTGTTGTTCTCGTTGTTCAGGTTGTTCTTGTTATGGTAGAAAAACAAAGTTGTAATGCAGTTTGACAATACAGCATTTTGCCATTCCATATAATTTCTCCTGATGATTTTATGGTTCAAGTGGTAATTCTGGACAAAAAGTTTGTTTCATCAATTCAATCAGAAACTTCAAAATTGTGCTCTTTCTTGCCATCCAATATCACTAAGACTGGTTCAGAGCGGCATTGCCAACTCTCTTGAAATCTTTATATCCAAAATTGAAGCAAAAAGAAATCCAAAAATATCTAGATATCAGGGCCTGAACTTTACCAAATATCTAAAAATATCAAGATTTAGCAAAATAATCTAAAAATATCTGAGCCTCATCAAAAGAATATCTAAAAACATTTTCTTATATCTAAATGCAACAAAAAATATTTAGATTTAGATATAAAATATCTAAACTGATATCCAATATCTAAAAATATGGGGATTTGGCAAAATTTTGATATTTTGGATAAAATATCTAAAAATATCAAGATTTTGCCAAAAAAATCTAAAAATATCGAGATTTTGACAAAAAACTCTAAAAATATCAAGATTTTGCCAAAAATATCTAAAAATATCTGAGCCTCATCAAAAAAATATCTAAACTGATATCTGATATCTAAAAACAATTTCTTATATCTAAACGCAGCAAAAAATATCTAAATTTAAATATAAAATATCTAAGTTAGCAACACTGGTTCAGAGTCAGCTTGTCCTTGTTCAAAAAGGTCAGAGGTGTTGAGCTGAAATGATGCAGATTGAAGTTGCAAGTTTAACTGTTCATCTTCTTGATCTTGGCAGTGGAGAGACTGTATCTATCCAGAATGTGTACTCTGCTCTACCCTTGATCACCCTATTATTACTGTTCACTCTGAATTGGCTGAAATAAAACCAGCAGAGAAACAAGGATGGTCTCCAAAACTCTGTAACATTTTCCAGGAAACGTGGGAGGCCATGAATGCCAACATTCGTATTAAGGAGCAATATATACTTGGTGAATACATTGAGTCTGACAGTAATGTCTTTGTAAATTCATTGACCTCTGTACAAATGCTTCCATTGCTGATTTGTTAGTCCTTGATGAACATGCAATTCTCATAGATCCATGACCACAGCAAGTTACCGACTCATGTTTATCCAATACAGGGTGCTTATTTATCTGCATATAATCTGATCTTATATATAATGACCCCCCCCCCCTCTATTTCTGTTGGTAAAAGTTTGAATATATTGCATTTTCATGTATAATTGGTCATGATTGGTCAGAATGATAGTACAGTAGGATCCTCTTAAAGTAATAAAATGTTTTGGGATTGTCACTTAGTCTCAACTCTACAGAGTGGAAACTTCTACTACAAAGGACTGCAAACTCCAATTCGTGATACACAAATTTAGAGTCTCCCTAATTCTTTCTTATTACATTTCTAGACAAAATGGTGTCTGGGAATTGGTTTATGAGTTTGACATTTGTTTCAAGTTACTTTTTGATTGCCATGAAAGTTTGATAAAGTTTGCTAATTTCCTTCTATTTTGAAGGAAATTAGCAAACTTTATCAAACTTTCATGGCAATCAAAAAATAACTTGAAACAAATGTCAAACTCATAAAACAATTCCCACTTCATTCATTTTTACTGGGTAGCATAACAATTTCATTTGGTTTCATAATTAAAAATAAGACAATTTTTAAAATTTTCAACATTAACTTTATTGAACAATATATTTATTAATATTTGAATAGTATTTCTTTCATCTTGATTTACTAATAGCCGTAGAATGATGGTCTGATTAGTTGTGATGAAAGTAACTGAAATTAAGATGAAAGAAAAACTAGTCAAAAATAAACAATGGTTGACAGTGCTTCATCTAACAATAATGAAAATTCAAGATAATATAACAGATTTATTGTTTTATTCCACTACCTTCTGGCATCTTTCATGCAAATATTTTTCTTTTTCTCTGCAAATAACTGTTCTACGTGCCTTTTGTAGTTTCCAGGGAATTGAAATTTTTTTTTCATTAAAAGAATCTTGTAAAGACTGGAATAAATGGTAACCCAACGGTGCAATATCTTGTGAATACAGTGTCTAAGTCAAAACTTCCCATCTAAGTTATAACAATTTTTGCCTGGTCACCAAACAAACATGGAGTCTAGAGTTATTCTGCTGAATGGTGACTAATTCCAGATGCATGCATTTTGTCAATTGCTACCTTCAATTAGTCTAATTGGGAGCAGTATTTGTTCAAATTAATCATTTGGTTCACCATATACACATCATCACCTTCTTTGGATGATGACTAGCTTTTGGTACTGTTAGTGATGATTCATTTTGCTTTCCCCATGATCTCTTCTTGCATTTCATGATGTTGTAAAGTATCCACTTTTCATTGCCCATGAAAATTTGTTTAAAAAACAGAACATTTAAACACAGTCCTGTAGTTTCTTTTTTACGTGGCCAGAGAGTCACACATCAACGTGACTAACATAACCAACCTGTTACATGGTTTCAATACATGGTTTGGATAGTTTGAGTATGTTGGCTATTTTCCCTGCATCATGTAATGTTGATTATACTCAAGTAATATCTTAATTTGATTGCTATAAACCTCAACTAATCCATCCGAGCATGGAGCATCATTCAGCAAGAAATCTCCAGCACAAAACTTTGCAAACCACTTTTGACACATTTGATCATTCACCTTCTCTATAAACTGCACAAATCTTTTGTGCGATTGATTCGCATTTTTACCAATCTTGAAATAAAGAGCATAATATGCTGAAAATTTTGCTTATTTTCTCACATCTTCAGTATTAGAATCAAAAAACAAAAATATGTTAATTTTGACAAATTTAAAAACAGTGTATCCTGATATTATAGCTATCAAAATACAATCAAAAAGTTAAAAGCTCCAAATGCCATGTAATACAAACACAGAATGATATTTCTGACCTACCCAATACTATATGTAT
>VCCN01004638.1:11438875-11451782 GCA_006491835.1 Architeuthis dux
AAACAATTACCAAAAATTGTCGCTTCGCGCTTGGGTACGCAATTGTTCAGTTGTGCATTTACTTGATAATGTCTGCAGCTGTAATAATCAACTATTACAGCATAACTGTTTCTATTGCAACTGACTCTTCTTTTTACTATTTAAAAAGAAAGTATGATCATTTTTACCAACTAATTCTCCTGTCACAATCTACGTCCGTTATGCTTTGATTGGTCAATTCGTCAAAAACTGACCAATCATGAGATAATTACTTATTTTATTGAAAATATTATTTTATTACAATAAATTATATTACTTATTTTCTTTAGAAAGAAAGAGGGGAGAAAAGAATGTTAGGTAGTTTACTGAAAGGGTAGGAAGATAGGGAGATAAAGCAGTTAGGTAGTTTACTGAGAGGGTAGGAACATTTTTGCATATGAAACTCGTCCATGTTTGTATAACATCTATACATATAAAAGCCTCATATGCAAATGAGCGTTCGTTTGGTTGTATGTTGTGTCTGCTAGCTGAGATCCTACAACTCATAATCGACTGGTCCATATGCGATAGATTGTATAACGAATAATAGAATTAAAGGGGGTGGACAATACAAAATGAAATATGCCGTTCCCATAGCAACGAAGAACACTGAACAAAGTCAGCAGACAACCTGTGTCGTCTGTCAACGCACGACAACGCACGAAAGACAGTCTGTATTTCTTCTATCACGTCCCTTCGGTTTCCCTTTGATGTAACGCTACAGCGAAAAATCAGTGGGAAGGGAAGTTGCTAGAGGTTTCTGGCCAAAAGCTCGCAAAAATGGCCAAATGCAAAAAGAAAAGAAAAGTCAAAATGGCTCAAAATTTAAATATGGCCGAATACTTTTTAAAAAGGTCAAATTTGGCCATCAACTTTATTTTGTAAGGAAATAACTTATATTTTTAATAAAATAAGTTTCTTTCTATGATTTTTTTTTTCCATACGGAACGATGTCAGTGGTGACTTTTCTGAAGTTGAGACGTTCCAAAAACTTAAAATTAGGATACTTAAATTAATAAAAAAATTTAATAAAATCACTTTTGGTTCCTTATTGCCGATCCGTACATTAAAAAAAAAGAAAGAAACCCAGTTATTTTTGACGGGTATATGCTAGTCTTATTATAATTCACCAAATGTCCGTCCGTATGTGACAGCCTACCGCAAAAACCACTCCATATAAACCCATGACATTTTCTGTGGGTACTCCTGGGACCCATAGGCAGGTTTTAGCAAATTAGTTTTTGAAAATCAACCCCCAAAATGTGTTTTTAGAGTGTTCGATTTGCATTGTAAATTCAACCTGAAATGAACACATATTCATGTAATTTTATGACGCTGCCAGCGTGGACTTTAGAATAATATGTGTGTGTGTGTATATGTATATATGTGTGTGTGTGTGTGTGAGAGAAAGAAAGAAAAAAAAACAACTCTTGGATACTATTCGGCTGTAGTAACCAAGTGTATCTATTATGTATAGATATAGCAAGTGAGAGATCATTTTCAGTCATTTAAAAAAAAAAAAAAATCTCTTATTACCCAAATTTTGTTACGCTAATAAGGTTGTTTACATTATACAACTTTGGCGCCGTGAATATATAATCTCCCGCTTTTTCAACATTATACCTTACTCTTTAAAACTTTAAGCCACCCCCTTCCATATTATGTATCCTTTCTCTAACATTAGCCCCACCCCACTCACATTTTTAATTAAAAGTTTAGCTCCCCCCCAAAAAAAAAAACAAACTGTATAACAATTTTCATTATGCTCAGTTCAGCAGTTCCAAAGTTCAATATTCTTTTCATGTTGACATATGGTTATTTACATATAAAATGTAAACAATCGGATTGACCATAACTCACTATTTTTCAATTCCTGGGGTTTTGTCAACATTAGCCATATCATATCAAAGCTTTTGCCTGTTATTTGTAAAAGAAAATAGAAATATGGATCACTTTAACATCCTTCCCTACTAGTTTAGTGTGGCGGATGTTTAATTACCATAACTAAGGGGGGTATTACCCCTGACTGACAACACATTCCAAGCCGCCAGTCTTCCTCTGCTTGAGGAGAACCAGTTGCCAGCTATGTACTGGTTAGAACAAAACAGACTTTTAAAAAGTACATAGTTAAGTGTGATGAACCCCTGAATTGGACCTGAAACGCAAAAAGTCCTGACGGGTATACTTAGAATTGTCAAAACAAAAACTGCAAACACTTCAAGAACAACACGAACCTCGAAAAGAAACGTATCATCTTTAGCTTTGTCAATAAAATAACGCATTTCTCCCCCCATGATTTTAGTGGGTGGGATTTTTAATTGCCAAAACTTAGCGGGGAGGACATTAAAAAAGCGTTCCGTCTGTTAAGAGACAACTCCCAATGGAGTATGGAGTCCAGCGATGAAGTCCTGGTTTCTGTTGCATGCGTCAGCTTAATGATCCTTGCAAGTTTCAAGTCCAGAAAAACCCGCCCAATAGATCGGTTTTCGAGCTACTTCCAGTGGAAGGCCTGCCTGAATGTAAATAAACCCTCTGCAAAACCTTAAAAAATTAATTTTTCAAAACTGACAAATTTCCTGAGAAAACAGATGGATTTAAAAGCACAAACATTTATTTGAAAATTTGGTTATACGGATGTAAAGTGTACTTAAACACAGTATTAAAAGTATGTTTTTGATTAAAAAGTATTATTAAATAACATATTCATCATTAACACAATGAAATTAAAAAGCTTGTTTTTTTGTTTTGTTTTTTTTAACAAAAAAACATTAATTGTAAAAAATTCTTTAAAAAGATAAGAGAGGAAGTAAAACATTTGAACATTTTCTCAACTTGAATTTGTCTACGTACAATGTTAACAGTGCATCTGATACATGCCAAACTAACGTGTTGTAATGTGAGGTAATAAAATATGGTAGTTAAACAGAAAAACAAGCTTTTTTGCAGATTATGAATCAATTTTCTTTTCTAAATAAAAGACAGTTTTTTGTCCACAAGATGTCTTTTTACCGAATATAGACAATACCACACAAATTAAATTAATTTGGGAAATTACGGAAATTTCGCAATAAACCCGCTGAGCAAACACCTCGCCCTGCCCATGATTAAAATTTTGGTTTTGAAAATGAACCTTTCAACAAACAAGTTCGTGTCTTGAGTATTTCCTCGTTCAACGAAACATAAGGCATGGATTTTTCAATAATTCTAAATATTCGTTTTTTTTTCTTTCTAGGATCATAAAAGGCCTTTTTAATTGAATAAAAACATTTCATTTTTCGAAGTGCTGGAAATATCTTTTTGTTTTCATTTGCATCACATACAAAGACCGAAAGAAACAGCATTGAGAAATATTAACTTCATCACTTAAAAAAGAAATTACCCTTTTCAATTTTGTCTCCTGAACTATCACGTTTTTTTTCTTTTCATACTTAGAATTTAGTAACAAATACTAGAAAAATTACATCTTACCATTTAAAAGAACATGGAAAATCAGTTAAGTAGAATCTGTATATAGTTATCCGGTAAAAAACCACATTTTTAAGGATTTTTTTTTTTTTTTTTTTTCAAAACTACATGTTGGTGTCACTATGTGTGCTAATGAGAAGCATTTTCACTGTTGACAACTTTAAAAATGTTTTTGCTAGTTTGTCTGCCAAAAAGCTCTAATTTAAAAAAAAGAAATAGTCAGTGGTACCAGAAATTGAGGCGTCAGATGTTTTGTGTCCGACTCCACATCCCTGCTTTATTCCTACAAGTTTTTATGATCTCCCCCTTGGCAGGATGCAAATCCACTGAAGGGATACCTCCACCCTAATCACACAGCTTAGGGTGTACTCAATTAGCTGTTGAGTGCACAGGGAAATCAGTTGTAATGAAGATTTTTTTCACACTCTTTGCTCATACTGGAAATCGAACCCGGGGCCATCTGTGTGGGAGGCTGTTATGCTAACTATTACACCATCCGAGTGGACTGGAGGATATTAAAGTGAACCAGAAATACTTTTTTGATCACCCTGGTATATTGCATTGATTTTGATATGATTTAAAGCACTAGTGCAGTGCATGTTTGGAAGGGGTCTGTTTGTCCACATGATATCTCCAAAAGTACTCAATGAATTTCCATAAAACTTTGTGGAAGGGTGGGCAATAGGGTAAAGAAGAATTTGTTAAATTTTGCGGCGGCTCCAGTGATATTTTTTTGATTGGGAGATATTTTCCATTTTTTTCCCCCCCATACATTTATGTATATGCTCATGACTGTCCACACAGTATCTACAAGTTTTCAATGAAGTAACAATAATGCACTTTATATATACAGTCAATCTTTATTATCTGATATACATAAGATAACAAACATTTCAGATAATAATATGAACATGTTACTACTTCCTCATCTGATAAATTCTTCCATAATGAATAATACTATAAACATATCGCCATAAAGAAATGGATCATGTAACATAAACATTTCAGATAATAATATGAACAGGTTACTAATGAAACTTTCCGGGTGTGTGGACTATAGACCACAGAAGAATTTATTAAATTTTGGGGTGGATCCATGCACAATTACTTCTCCTGACAATGGTGTTGTTAGGGGTATGCACTCTCTGAGTGCTTTCTATTTATTAATAGATCGTGCCAATCTTGAGCCACCATGGGCAAATGACCATAATTGGTGTAGGTACTTAATTTGCCTCTAAGTAAATTACATTTAGCAAAGTTAAGTTCTATCTAAAGTGATATCTTAATATTTTGTTTTCTTATTAAACACTAACAAGTTAGATATTTTCTTTGATCGAGTAGCTGTTTGTCACAAATGCACACTGGATCTGGGCTGATTTTTCATCCTGGTTTAAATTTCACCCACTAATGAAGAATATTAATTATACTGGTGGAGTTCATAATTTTGAAAGTTATCTGGGTGGTGTTAGGTTGCCTTGCTAGTAAACATAAAAAACAAAGGTACTTAGAGACATTTTAAATATAATGAAGTTCATCTAAAGATTTGTAAAGCCCATTAGTCTTTGTAGATATTTTTTTAAATCCTTATATCTTTGCAATAAAGTTGTAAGAGAATTTCTTTTTTCTCATCTCTGGAGAGAATTATATATACAATTGTATATCATAAATATCTCTTTGCACCTTGCTGAAGTTGTTACCCTAATTTAACCACTTGGAATTGGCTGATGTGATATCTCATGATATATTTCTTTGTTCTTCAAAAACAAAAGAAAGAAATCCTGGTCCCAAGCAGTTAATAAGTATTTCATTTTCACTTAAATCACTAGAATTTAATTATAAATCTTGCTTTAACTGCTATAGCAAACAATACAATTTTAAATGTGTCAAACTTCTTATTCCATAGATATAAAGAGAAAAGGTATTTGGGGCCATTGATTTTGCAGCACCAGATGTTTAAAATCATTGCAATAACATTTGAACTTAGTTCCTACATTCAACCAACATGTTTCAAATAAACATATCAAATGTTTTTAATTTTGAGCCAAGTGAACAGTCTTCCCAGAGCAAACATGTTAACCAACTCTTGTTCTGTATATAATTGTAGTTTCCAATCCGTTTCTTTCATAGTGTTGACTCCAAAGTTAAACTCTGTACTAAGTGTGTTTGGAAAGTATCCGGTCATTTAATATTAACAACAAAAAAAAAAAAAATAGCCTGCGTAGGGCAATGGTGCCTTAATCCTCTTCAAATTACTCCCCTTGGGACCTCACCCACTTATCCCAGTGTCCTTTTAAAAATTGTCTGCTAAGTCCACTTTAACCATCTACAGCCTTGTTGTGTTCTCCTTAATCTCGTGCACGGTCTGGAATCTCTTTGGGGAAAAGCCAGAAGTTGCAGGCAGCCAAATCTTGACTGTAGGTGGGTTGACATCAGGGTGATTTGATGTTTTGCCAAGTTCATTCAATGTTGTCTCACTGCTGACTGAGTAACCCTACAGGAGTGTCAGGTCATGTATGCACAGTGAAGTCCCCTCTGATTGGTTGCCAAATAGGTTGTGAGTGTGCTACGAGATATTCAAAATGGCTGGATACATTCTAGACACATCTTGTATGACCCAACTCTTGGAAACGTAAAGGTTTATAGAATTCATTAGTTGTTATCCTTTTTGTTAAAATCCTTTGGAAAGTTGGTATCATCTAGAATCAGGATGAGAAAATCAGTTATTCAGGTTAGTTACTAAAAAAAAGGTTTTAGCTTTATTAAACAAAGAAATATTAAAGTCAATCACTTCTTGATCAAATCTTGATCACCTACAAGGACCACATAGCTCTTCCAGCGTGTGTCGATGAGACGTTCTCCATAGTGACAGCAGGAACAGAGTTGTCCGTTTTAAAAATATAATATTGACTGCAGAAACTTGCTCAATTTGTTAATAATATGCATATAATTTCATAATTATTATTTATATATTATATTCCATATTGAAACATGTTCTTGTTGGTAAGCTGACTACACGCATTTCTTGCTTAGCTGTCGTCGAATCAGCAATCTTTCTGTTAGTGGAATGCGCGTAGTCAGCTTACCAATAAGAACTTGTTTCGATATGGAATATTAGCTCCAAATGATAGTGTTAATTATAAAATTAATTTTGTCGAGCACTCTGATTAAATATTTTCAACAACATATATTGGATTTCTTATATATGATTTATATTTGTTATAATACAACTACTACTATATATATATAATTGGATATATTTACAAGGATATATTCCAATATTCTACAAGGATGTTTGTTGGGGGTTAGTTTCATCCTTTACATAAAAAAGAATTCATGTGTGTAAAGCAATGTAGATCAAGGCATCTGAGGAATTTTAGAAACTGGTGCAAAGCTGTTTTTGGGGTCCCCTGCATACACACTGTACCTTGTACTCATCCTTTAGCCATCATGTTTTCATCAACTGTAACATTTTTAGCATGCCATACTATGTTCGCTGCTTTGAAATTCCTTCAAAGCTCCATTAATGAAAGCAAAGGATAGTCAACCTATTTTATTGACATATTGTATCGACTTGAAAGTTTCAATACACAGCTCCACCCATGGAAATATTGATGCATCAGCTACAGCCACTCTCAGAGGCCCTGATGTAGATACACATTTACACACGTGCATTAGCCTTATACATGGTATCCATAAAGACCCCTATGTATTTTGGTTTTAACATTGTAATAAAATTAAAGCGTAAAGTATACAACGGCTGCATAATACCAGCCATGAAATTAACCAAACGAGCTGAAAACCAGCTCAGAATAGCACAGAGACCCTTGGAAAGCGCAATGCTAGGGATAACTCTAAGAGATAGAAAAAGATCAACATGGATCAGAGAGAGGACTAGAGTGAAAGATATTATGGAACTAATTAAGCAGCAAAAGTGGAGATGGGCTGGCCACCTAGCAAGAAGAGATGACAATAGATGGGGGAAAAGACTAACCGATTGGTGCCCATGGGACAGTAAACGAAGTAGAAAAAGACCAGACAAAGGATGCAGGGACGAGATAGAAAAGTTTACTGGTAAGACTTGGCAGAGGTTAGCACAAGATAGGTTGAAGAAGATGGGAAAGGCTTTTGTCCAGTAGTGGACTTATAACGGCTGATGATGATATATTTTTTGTATGTTCAGGTAATTTTTTTTTGTTAGCAATGTATAATCTGGAAAATATTTAATGAAACATATCTAAGCATAACAAACAAATGATCTTGTCCAGTGGTTGTGGAATCCGATTCCACAGGTGGTTAATTTTATTTATCATTTGTTTATATTTAAAGCAGGTTTCATTGACATTTTACTCTTCTGAAAGAATTGTTGAATTTAAGTAACGGGATGTTCCTCTTGTGTCTTCAGAATTGGTCAATCCATGTTGACTCTGCTTTGAAATCCCTCCAAGGCTCCACCAATGAAAGTGTTGTTGACGCTAATCAAAGCTAGCAATCATTTGAATTCTTCGTTTGAGTTTAGAGTAAATATGGCCTTAAGGGAAAATGGTATGAAAAGGTTGTAGAAAAGACTTGGGGAAACCCTAGCAGGAATAGATATGTAGGGATACAAGTAGAAAGAGGAAGGAAGTGACGTAGAGGTGGTAGGGAAAAGGTAGGTTAAAATATAAGGCAAGGAAAAGGCAGACTAATAGCGAGGGGTGGGGGTTAGAGGGACGGATGGATGGAAGACTTAATAAGGAGAATGTTGAAGGGGAAGGCAGACTAATAGAGAAGAGGTTGGAGGGGGGGGATGGAATGAAGTAAGTCAGGCAGACTAATAGGAAACGAAGACATACTAACTAATAAAGAGGTTTGAGGGAACGCAATGGAGTAGAAGAGGAACAAGATATGGATTGGAGGGGTAGGAAGAGACAGGTGACATAAGAGGAAAAAGATGAGAAACTAGAACTGGGGGGGGGGATTTAAAGTGGAAAGAGGAGGAGCTTAATAATGAAAGTGGGAATTTATAGAGGAAGAGGCAGGTGAATGAGTGTAGGGCAAAATTGGAGTAGGGAAAGAGAAAGGGTGACATGAAAACCCGAAAGGACAGATAGAAGGGGGGGGGAACGGATATAACCGGGTATTGTCATGGTGGAGCAGGTCATATTGAAGGGCAGAAGCAGGAGTAAACGTTAGAGAGAAAGATCCACCCACTTGAGAATCAGTGGGAGGAGGTTGTAACTGGGGCCCTAATTAAAGTTTGTAATTAAATCTGCAGCATTAAAATCTTCAACATGTCTGTTTCTTTGGCTATTCGCTTTCATTGCCTGCACTGTTTACTTGCTTGTTAACAGGCAGTCATTTACCTATAATTTTGCCTTCTCTCTTTTTAACCTCCATTCACATTCTCGTCTGCTTCTCTTTCCTTCTCATTCTCTCGCATATGTTTTACTATCTCTTTTCATTCTTTCCCCGTTCCTCCTTTCTGTCCTGTCCATTTCGTTTCATAGTCTTTTTTTTAACCCCCTTCGCATCCTTCCGTATTCTTTCCTAGAAGAACGTAATAAAAATACAGAAAAATAAACGTGAACGCAAGCGAATGGTTACCGGGACGGTTACTTTCCGTCCGTTGTATGGAAGTGAGGCTTTGAAGTATTCGGTTACTTCCCTTGTGAGGCTTTGTGAGGCTTTAATATTTTAATGACAATTTTCCGTCCGTTGTATGGAAGTGAGACTTCGAAGTATTCGGGTTACTTCCCTTGTGAGGCTTCTTTGATATTTTAATGACGATTTTTTTTTTTTTGCTTTCATTAAGATTTTTTTGCTGGGGGTCCACACAGTCCCGTTTATCATTACAGTTACATTGTAAATAGAAACCCCTCATAAAACAGAATGTGATTCACTCTCCTGCATAGTGAGTGCAGAAAACGTGTTTAAGCTAACTAAATATTTCTTATGGAGGGGAAAGAAAATATGATTACCCACCGAATTTTGCCATTTAAAAAAAAAAAAAAAAAAAAAATTTTTAACCTAAGTTCTTTTTGAGTTTTTGCTGTCAATTTGTATGTTGTGCATTGAAAAAGATTGTCTGTGATCAGGAATTAATAAAAGTCTTACTTACATACATAATAGGATTATTATGTATAAAATCGTTTATTGTTAAGTGAAGATAATTAGTATTTTATTTTTCTTACAAAGTTTTTCATCATAACCCAGCAATGCCAGGTATCCTTGAATGCATCCAATATGGCTCCAAATATTGTGAGTTTTGCTTTTTCCAATGTCACAAGCTTGCTTCTCTTTATTAGGCTGGTTGTCGGCTTATTTTGACAATCCCTGGCAACATTTATTTCTCTATCCACCTCACTTCTTGAAGTTGCTTTCCCCCCTTTCTCTTTTACTGCTGTCTGGCACTACTTAAAGAATCAGAATGCATTGATGATTTGGGTTTTTGAATAATTGTACTGAGTGCTGTCAAGAGTGATGCCTGCAGACTCTCTTAAGGAGTGAGCAAATGCACTCACGGATCCAAGAGAGAATGCTGTTTCCTTGGTCATGGTTTTAAGGCATAAATTTAAATGTTTTTAAAGGTTTTAAGGGGGTTCTATTCACAATGTAATTGTATGGTAAACTGGACACTTACTTTCAGTCCGTTGTATGGAAGTGAGGCTTCGAAGCATGTTGTTACTTCCTTTGTGAAGGTTGTTAACTAGGTTTCTTTGATATTTTAATTGTGCAAAAAAAAAACCTTAATGAAAGCACAGAAAAATCGTCATTAAAATATCAAAGAAGCCTCACAAGGAAAGTAAACGAATACCTCGAAGGCTCACTTCCATACAGCAGACTAAAAGTAATGGTCTCGTTTACCATACAGTAACATGGTAAATAGAACCCACCTCCATAAAACCGTAAACATTTTTCTAAAAACTAGCAACTTCTAGGAAGATTGTTAGGGTCTAACGGATTAAAAGCACAAAACATTACTGTTGAAAAAAATTCTATTTTTTTTCTCGACTTGGTTAACTCTTTACCGATTAAAGTTTTGCATCTATATTATAAAACTGGTATAATACACACAGGATATATAACAACAAAAACATGGCAAATATATTTTACTGACCTTTTTTAATGCCTGTGTACTTGTTTTGTGCCACTGCAAGCAACTCTGATTAATTAGTATAGGATTCTGAATATTTTGTTTGTAAGCACATCAATATGTTCTCACTAAGATTTATTGCTGAAGACAACAAATTGGCTTTCACTTATCAGCTCTAACTTGATTCCAAAGTATTTGGCTTTCTGATTGATTAATTATTGGCAACAATCTTTTAAATATTACAAATGCAGCAGCTTTATTTTTTAATTTAAAACTCTTAGTAATTTGGCAAGTGTGGAGGGGGCAGAATTCTAAACTAAAATTGGTGCATAGATATGCAACTAAGTACCGGAATTAAAAAGTATGAGTTATGAGGATAGGCGAAAAGTGTTAGGATTAACATTGTTAGAAAATAAGAGAAATTGGGGAGACTTATTATGTGTGGTTTAGAAGTAGTAAACCCTGATATATTTTTTACTAGAAGTGGGTACAAGGGACTGCGAGACCACAAGTATACAGTAGATTGAATATCAGAAAATTCTTTTTTAGCAATAGAGTAGTAAGACTTTGGAATAGATTACCGGAATATGTAGTGCTATCAACATGCAAATGATTTTAAGAAGAATTATGTTTATTGCACCACCGCAAAGGTTTAAGGCCATAGATATTGTGTAAATATGATTATGATGTGTGCTTGTATATACAGATTGTATACTTGTTTTTTGCAGACTAAAATAAAAAATAAAACGTTATATTTAATAGTCAAATTTTACTGATTTTCCAGTGAGTTTAAAAGTTGAGAATGCAGAGTGAATAATTCTTTTTGTGTTTCAAAAGGTACCATAATTATTATCTCCGGTGATGATTCAACTTACCTTTGTCAGCTTTCTTCTTAAAGTGTGTCAGGGCTCCAGACTAACATTTTCCTCCACCGCCCCGAAAAACAATTTTAACTGAAATGTAAACCATTCCAAAATCAAAATATTGTTTCTTTACTTTATTATCATCTATAGATGTTAGTAGCATTATAAAAACACCATCAAAATGTTGAGGAAATAAATAATTATATTTATTTTGCTCCATTCAAATAAATTGGTTTTAAACAAAACTGAAAAGTTATCTGTAAACTGTAGAGCTGCAACAATTAATTGATTAGTTAACTATTAAATTAATTGCCAACATGGTCTTCTATGACAGTAAACTGAAATCTCTTTGGGTTGTGGACAGAACAAAACATTTGAGGACCTCATCTTGGGCTTTGGAAAACAATGATCAACAACTTTCACCATTTTTCTGACATTTTTATAGAAAATGTAAAACACATAGAACACCTTTTTATAAACAATTAATTGATAATGAAAAGAATTGTTAGTGGCAGGCCTATTAAGAACAAATAAATCGGAGAACCCAAATTCTGTGTTGCATTCTCAGTCTTTGAACTGAGGTCTTCGTGACTTGCATTCAGGGTTGCGAGATTAGTTTTTTCAAAATCGGACACTAAGACAGGGATTGTCAAAATAAGCCTGAGAAAGAGAAGCAAGCCTGTGACATTTGAAAAAGCAAAACTTGCAACAATATTTGGAGCCATATTGGATGCATGCAAGGATACGTCCGATTTTTGGTACAGCCGTGTCCGATTTTGAAAGAATTAATATGGCAACCTTGAGTGGTAGCTGCAATATATATTCTCATGATGATGATAATAATATATTATTATGATGTGGTATTTATAATAATAGTGCTGAATATTTATTAAAATAGAGCCTGTATAAATAATTTTATGGAGTCCTCACGACTAATTTATTTCACTTATTAGTGAGAAATGATCTTAAAACTTTATACTTGATCTTATATGTACCCTGATTTTCTTTTTCTGTTAGTTCTTAATTTTGAATTTCAAATTCATACATTATGATTGATAGTGGTTATTCTTTTAAAAAGAACATTGTATATCCAATGTATTTTAATACTTTAAATTATAAATTATTAAGGGTTTATTCAGAATGTGAATTTATATACTATGTAACTAAATTATGTAAGTTGGATATGGTGTTAAAATAAAAAAAAAATGATACTAAGTGTAGTTTGTGTAAATTTTCATAATTTACAATTTATATATATTAGTCGTTAAAATTATCTAGTTTATCAAAAAATATTTTAATAAAAATTTCTGTTTGTCTCTGCACTTGGCTACCAATTCATTTCGTTTTTTTTTTAAAGTTGTTCATTTGGAAATTCAATTAATATTTAATTTTTCTTCCAATTCGATAACAATATACGGCGAAGAATAATACCATCTTTTTATATGGGAATATTAAGTTGGGATTACGTAAAACAATTGTGCAGCTCCAT
>VCCN01004638.1:11651988-11662431 GCA_006491835.1 Architeuthis dux
TAGGGTTTAATGGGCTTGATTGACTATATATATATATATATAAAAAAAAGAAAAGAAAGGAAGAAAAGGAAGAAATCAAGAAGCGCAATAAAAAGAATAAATATACAGAAGTGTAATTATTTTTAAATTGTTTTACTATAAGTGTACTTATTTGAAAATCTACCTTGATAGTGAAACAGAATTTGATAGTGAAACAGAGTTTAAACATTGTATAAGCACTTTTTTGTCTAAAGGTGAAACGATTAGCTATGTACTCTTGCAGTCCATTACTACTAAGTAGTGAGTTCGATCCTCACTGAATCCTCCACACCCGTGGCCATGTGCCAGACTAGCCAAGCTTAGTAAATACCTGTACTGACACGTATATATAAGTATTCGATAATAATGTGTACTGAGAAATAACCTTTAAAAACTCGTAAACAACTGTCATCAAATATAACATTGTTTTTAAAACACACAACTCGTCTATTCCGTAAATAGATGTTAAAGGATTTTATGCGCACTCTAGCTCCTGCTTTCTCCCCTCCCTATCATTTCCTATTTTCATTTGCCTTTTCAAGACGTCATTTACCATCTTTTACGGCCCCCCGAGATTCGGAGCGCCACCTGCGTAGTGGTTAGTGAATATATGGCGACTGGTGTGCCCTCAGGTGACTGTCGCTCCCTCAGGCGATAATGTAATTTTTGGTATTGCAAAGAAGTCTTCGGCCCGGACTGTAGGTCAGTACCAGTGGGTCTCTACGGCAACCGACGGAAACATAAATTCTCGAACAGGAACGTCGACTATTAATTTCTGCGTCTAACTAAGAGTTTGCCAGACGCCCCTGGGAAGCCTTCAGGGACCGAAGAATTGTCTAAATATTTATATTGGTTGACATTGTTTTAATGTATTTATTTTTCCTGTTTTGCCTTCGTATTTTTGTTGTTGCTTTTGTTTTCTTGGCGTCCAATTGAGATTTCGTTTAAAATAAGTTGAAATTGGTTTAGAAGTTAGTTGAAGATGCGCAAGAAGGGAAGTGGAGAAAAACAGAACACGGAGGAAAAAAAAAGAAGGAAGAAGGGGAAGATATCAAGAAAAGCAGAAGTGGAGAAAAACAGAACACGGAGGAAAAAAAAGAAGGAAGAAGGGGAAGATAAAAGAAAAGCAGAAAGAAGAAAAGGAATGAGAAAAAACAATGATATTACCTTTGCGTATACAGAGATGAAATTGTCAATGTTAACACAGCACAACAAAAAGTAACTTCTTTTTAGTTGCCGAGGATGTTTGAACGTATTTATGGTATTTTGGGGGTGCCGAATCCAAAACTGACATTAGTTTTGCCGAATTGGCTCTAGTTTTTGAGATAATGGGTACCCTTCAAATTATAATTTTACCCCAATATAGTACAAAACTACTAGGGAACTTTCACTTTCACTTTTACACCAATATAGTGGAGTACAAAGCTATTAGGCAACTTTCACTTTCACTTCGGATTCTTAATAGAGTTTAAATTTTGGTACCACATTAAATCTGAAATCAGTTAGATGACCAAATATTTAAACATACATTTAGCAACAAATACGTGAAAATGACAGTGGCTCTGAAGGCTGACTGAGCTTAATTCACAAATACGAGGGCATCTATTATCTCTGGAGCCAATCTAGCAAAAACGATGCCATATTTGGAAACAGCATCGCAAAGTTACCTTAAATTCGGTCTAATATCATAGGCAATAAAATCAGTGTTGACCAGTGTAATGAATATAGAAAATAAGCTCAAAAGGAATATAAAATAAACATGATTGGGTAGAAATGGTGATCCATTGGGAACTGAGAAAACGACTTAGATTTGATCATGAAATACAAATTGTATAAGCCCAAATCAGAATCTGTACTTGAGAATTGAACAAAATTCTATTGCACTTTAAATTTCAAAAGGAACCACTCAGTCCAGTCCTGGAGATAGAATTTAGTTATCATAGACAAAGAAAAGAAAATCTAGTCATGGATATCATCGTTTCAGTCAATCACAGAGAGTGATAGAAAGAGAACGAGAAGCTGAATTCCAGACACTGAAAAGAACTAAAGATTATGAAATATGAATATGACGATTGTATCCATAACAAGCCTGGCTGCTGCAGGGTCAAATCCCACTCCTACTTCTATTACGTCCGACTGAAGATGATTACTGCAACCTTTGTATTGTATATACAATAAATATATTCGTAGGTATATCAGTTGTCAGTTTAGCACAGTTGGTAAGAGAACCGGCTTCCAATGGTCGTGATTTCAAATCACGGTAGGGAAATGTTAATTTTATAGGTTTGGTTTAACGGGACGTGATAGACAAACAGTGAGGCGTTTACTCCCCTAAATTTGGTGAGGATTGTTCTTGTTGTTCTTGTTACGTGGGGAAACAACTTGGACTGGAGTTTGACAAAAATTGAATATATGAATTAGAATTCCGAGGAAAAACTGAAACCATTCGAACCAAAGCGTTAGGGGAATCGGCAAAAATAAGGAAGAAAGTGATGCCACTTGATCTCTAGCGAGTGTCCACAGGTTCTACTACTGGTGTCAAAGCTCAAAGTGTAATCATAATTGCAAAGACGAAAAAAAAAAATACAGAAAGAAAAAGAAGAAAGGTCACGAAAATTAACCACGCATACAAACATATTGAGGGAAAAAATGCAATTTATTCGTCGAAAAGCCAAACGGAGGAAAATATCACGTGACACCGACAGGGAAGCGAAAAAAAATGACCTCATAGTGTGCGAATATCGACGGCGTTTCGGTATGTCAAGGGCTGCAGAAAATATGTCACCTGGACACAGCGGGATCCTGTTTGGAAGAGCAGGAATCAAGATGAATAAGGGAACGGAAAAAAAATCGCCATTCAAGGAGAAGATACAAAGGAGAAGCGCGAGGACAGGAGTTAAAAGAATGAAATAGATAGATGGATAGATAGATAGATTCTATGGATAAGAATAGATAGATAGATTATATGAACAAGAATTGATAGATAGATAGATTCTATGAACAAGAATAGATAGATAGATAGATTCTATGAACAAGAATAGATAGATAGATATATTCTATGAACAAGAATAGATAGATAGATTCTATGAACAAGAATAGATAGATAGATGAAGAAGGGAAAGAAAACGATGGAATCAAAAGCAAATGTAAACTTGATGTGGGGGGGGGGGAAAGAGAAATAAAGCGTAGAAGGAGAAGAAGAAGGGGGAGGAGGAGGAGATAAAACTGATAACAGGAGAGAATAAAAGGTTAAAAGATAGACGAAAGAAAAATAAGGAAAGAAAAGCGGGTCTGATTAGTCACTCAATAGAAACCGTCATATGGCCAGTCTTTTGGCCGCATGCAGTGTTGGGGGTGATTAATTAAAAAATTGGATAAAAGAGGTGATCAATGAATAAGTTACTTTCCTCGCCTTTTGGTGGGTGGAGATCACTAAAAAAAGTGGGAATTTAAAACTAAGGGATCAACTTAGCATAAACCTACATTGTAAATTTCCCACTAAAAAACTATTTAGGGGGAGGTGATTTAAAAATAAACCAAAACAACGTTTTTTCTAGACATAATGAGTAAATGTTGGAATTTTCTGCCCTCTAGCTCCATTGGTGAGGCCTGTATGCGTGATACATACATACATAGCTAGCCAGATGAACCAACTCAAAAACTGAAGAAACCTATATTTACAGTTTTGGTTGATGGTTTCTAATAGATAGATGAAGAAGAGAAAGAAAAGGTACAAAATAAAATAAAATTATAGAATCAAAAGCAAATGTAAACTTGATGTGTGGGAAAATGAGAGATAAAGGGAAGAAGAAAAAGAAGAAGAAGAAGAAGAAGAAGAAGAAGGAGAAGAAGGAGATACATAAAACTGATAACAGGAGAGAATAAAAGGTTAAAAGATAAATGAAAGACAAATAAGGAAAGAAAGGAGAAAAACGACTGGATATAAACATGTAAAAAGAGAAGGAGAAAAAGAATAATAAAGAAGAAATAAAAAATGAAGATGGATGGAGGAGAGTTAAGAAAGAACATGTACAAGAGAACTGGGACAAAAATGAATGAAAAACGAAGAAAAACATGAAGGAAGAAAAAAACCCATAGGAAATGAATATGTAAAAAAAGAATAAAGACAAAATGATTGAGAATGAAAAAAAAAGAGGAAGGAAAAACGATAGGAAAGGAACATGTAAAAGAGAACGGAGACAAATTGAATAAAACAAAGTAGGAAGAAAAAATAATTCGCAAAGAACATGTAAGAAAGTAAGGACATAAATGAATGAAAAATGAATAAAAGAATGTAGGAAGAAAGAATTATAGGAAAACGAGTATGTAAAACAGAATGAGAACAAAAATGAATAAAAGAAGGAAGAAAGAAAACTGATAGGGAAGGAACACGTAAAAAAAAAGAATACAGGAAAAAATGAATGAAAAATGAAGAAAAGAAAGAATGAAAATGATAGGAAAGGATACGTAAAAAAGAATAGGGACAAAAATGAATGAAACATGAAGAAAAATGAAAGAAACTGAACATAGAAAAATACGTGTAATTTGATATTTTGATCACGTATATTTTTTGTATCACTGTCTTGGCTGAATAATGACGTGAAGAAAAAGAAAGGAAGAAAAGTGAGACGAAAGAAAAAGAGAAAAATTCAAAGCAGAAAAGAGAAAAAAAGAACAAAATATGTACAGAAAGAAAGAAAGCAAGCAGTATTTATTTGTAAACGGGGAACGACAAAAACAAAACTGCAAATACATACCGTCATCACAATTTTTTAAGTCTGGGAACGCTTAAAGCATTTTGTCACATAAATTAATGGAAATTGCTTCTTCGCTTTACGCCATTTCGGTTACGCTCTGCTTTCGGATAACGCCCCCCCACCGTTATCCAAAAGCAGAGCATTCCTATAAAAACCCTTCGTAACCGAAATGGCGTAAAGCGAAGAAGCAGTTGCCATTAATTTATATGACAAAATGTTATAAGCGTTCCCAGACCTAAAAAATTGTGATGACAATATGTTAGGCTGAGTCGTTGGAGATTGGGGTTGGTGGGAGGTACTGCGGGCGTAGGAGAGAGAGAGAGAGAGAGGGGGAGAGAAGGGGGGCGCTGCTTCTATAACGGCTCGCTGAAAAACAAAGCCTGAACACTATTTTTGCTTTTCGCCTTTCTTTTCGCAAAAGCGAAGAAGTGGTGTAAAGCGAACCGGCGAAAATGGAGGATACCTGTAACGAGAAAGAGGTGGGAAATACAAAAAAAGAAAAAAAGAAAAAAAAGAATAGAACAAGAAAAAGAAAAGTGTCTGACATATTCAAAAACGGATTTGATTGGTCGCAAACACAAACGGGGAGTCTCTACTTCCTGAAGACAACTTTGTTTTTGTCTTCATTCTATATTTGTATTCCTTTGCTTGTTTTTCTTTTTGTTTTATTTGTTTCTCCTTTCACTTTCACTTTCACTTCCAGTTATGACGACAGAAACAGATCTGACATTTGGAAACGAAACGCCAACGTAAGTCTAGCGAGAGTCTGCGGACAATAGGAACAAGCCAGTTTAGCTGACCATTCGACCGATAGGAATAACTGGTGGATTTGGGTATCGATTTGAATCTTTTGACATTATAAAGTGGACGCTGATATTCGGCAGGGGCAAATGGTTGACCAGGGAGAATCCAGTACGATACAAAGAGAGGGGATAAAAGAAAGAGGAAGATGATACAGGTATTCGTTATCTTTACGAAAGTTCAGTTTACGTCATTTAACTTTTTCTAAAGATCTCAAACTGCCATAACTTTGATCTGTGTGTTGTAAGCATCTGTGCTTTATCTCGCAAGATGTCTCCCAAGGTATCAGAAAAGCCGTAGAGCTCCCAAGGGTGTTAAACTGGCAGACAGAGAGGAAGATTATTTGTGGCGTCTGGTCTCAAATATTTTCACGTATACATTAATGCTAATTAATTGCTTCTTCGCTTTACGCCATTTCGGCTTATGAAAGGTTTCATAGGAACGCTCTGCTTTCAGATAAAGAGAGAGATACAAGAATTGAAATAAGAAAGGAAAAAGCGAAGACTAACCAGAAAGAAGACAGATTAGAAAAATGGCGCAACGAAGAAAATAGAAATAAAAAAGGGATACAAGAAGAAGAAGGAGGAGGAGAAGGAGAATAAGGAGAATGAATAGATGAATTAATGAAAGAAGAAGAAAAGATGAAGAAGAGTAGGATGTAAAACAAATTAAGTAGACAGAAAAAGGAGAGGTCTAGTTAGTAACTCAATAGAAACCGTCATGCGACCAATGTATTTTGGCAGCATGCTGTGTTGGGGGTGATCAATTAAAAAATTGGAAAAAGGGGTGATCAATGAATAAGTTACTTCTCTCGCCTTTTGTTGGGCAGTGATCACTAAAAAAAGTCCGAATTAAAAAAACAAAAAAAAACAAGCATGAATGATACCGAAAACAGAAAATGAGAGACCAACTTACATTGCAAATTGAACCCCCACTAAAAAACCTATTTATAGGGGGGGTTCTAAGTATAATAGGGAGCAAATCTTTAAATTATCAGCCATTTAGCTCCATTGGTGCGGCCTGTAAGCATGATACATAGATTCATACATACATACATACATACATACCCAGCCAGCCAGACCAGCTTAAAAACTGAAGAAATATATGTTGACAGTTTCGGTGACAGTTTTGGTTGACGGTTTCTAACACGTATTACAAAAACAAGAAAGATAAAAGAGTGCTTAAAAGACAGAAGGAGTTTTAGTATTCTGATCAGAAGTCAAATAATAAAAGTAGTTTTTACAAACACATTAGATCAAAACAAGTTCCGGTAGCTAATAAAAATAGGCGGAAAAACATCATAAATATTTTTCTATCCAATCAAAACACCGGTGAAGACCATTTACTGGAACACTGTCTGCGCCTCTGTTAACCTTTCATAACAGCACCGGTTTCATCATTAGGGACCATGGAAGTTTCTTCACCACATGGAGGTTTCTTCACCACATACACTCTCACTAATCACACGAACTTCTCAACGTAGCAGTGTGGCCAAGTAGGATTTGTTATTTATAGCTGAAACTGTCTTTGAAAACGTCGAAATTTTATATATTTTAAATGTTATAACAGAACAAAGACAAACGTAATGTTCAACGATAAAGTCACCAAAAAGATCATAAAGATAGAGGGAGAAGCCTTAGAAGAGGTTAACGAATACATCTGTCTATGACAGGTAATAAAGTTAGAGGAAGACCATAAGAGCGAAATAAAACGACACATAACGATAGGTTGGAAAGCATTCGGTATGAATAGATACATTTTGAATGCCAATGTACTTAAAGCGTAAAGTATATTGTGGATGCATAATACCGGATATGGCTTACGGATGCGAAACATGGAAATTAACAAATCGAACTGAGAACCAAGTTAGAATCACTCAGAGAGCTATGGAAAGAACAATGCTAAGGATAAATAGGATAATAAGAGATCAACAGAGGTAGGACTAGAGTGAGAGATATTATACAAATAATTAAGCATCACAAATGGAGATGGGCTGGTCACCTAGCAAGAAGAGACGGCAATAGATGGAGCAAAAGACTAACCGATTGGTGGCGAGGTACTAGAAGAGGTCGATGAATACATATACCTAGGTCAGGTAATACAACTAGAGAAAGACCATGACTGCGAAATAAAGCGACGCATAACGATAGGTTGGAAAGCATTTGGTATGAATAGAGACATTCTGAGGAGCACCTTGCCAATGTGCCTAAAACGGGAAGTATATAACGGCTGCATAATACCAGCCATGACTTATGGTTGCGAAACCTAGAAATTAACCAAACGAGCAGAAAACAAACTTAGAATAGCACAAAGAGCCATGGAAAGAGCAATGCTAGGGGTAACGCTGAGAGATAGAAAAAGATCAACATGGATCAGAGAAAAGACTAGAGTAAAGGATATTATACAACTAATTAAGCAACAAAAGTGGAGATGGGCCGGCCACCTAGCGAGAAGAGATGACAATAGATGGGGGAAAAGATTAACAGATTGGTGCCCATGGGATAGTAAAAGGAGTAGGAAACGGCCAGACACAAGATGGCGGGACGAGGCAGAGATTAGCACAAGATAGGTTGTCATGGAAGGAGATGGGAAAGACCTTCGTCCAGCAGTGGACTTATAACGGCTGATGATGATGATTTAAAGCCCACTTATCAAATAAAATAACTATTATTTTTAAAACTTACCAGATTTAATCGGCTATCGTAGATATTTTATCGGCTAAATAGGGAAAAGAAATCAGCCAGATCTAGCCGAAAATGGTTAATTTGGCAACCATCCAACATAGTAGTGACACTGGTTCCTGAGATTAACAGATTTCTTCACGCCATTCACATTCTCACTACTCACACATACATCAACACTACTCGCTAACTACTAATGCACAGCAAAGCGGCGATGCAAATTTCACTACTACTTAATGCGGTGAAAACTTCAACACAGATCCCACTTAGGATGAACATGACTACAGACGAATTTTAATGAAATCTTATATTCTAAACTATTATGAACTTCTTCACTATCGTACTCTATTTCATTTCAGCACACTGTACAATAGTAAGTAATACTCATTGTTATATCTGCCAAAGAAGTTGGAGAGGTATATGTATCCGGTCGTGTCTTTCCGTCTTTATGACTGACCGTCTTTCCGTCTGTTTGTCTTCGGGTTATGGTACTTTCGTCTACATCACTTTAGCAAATATCAGTTTTGTCTAAATCACTTTGGTCTGAAATCACTTTTGTCCACACAGCACTTTCGTCTACATCACTTTAGAAAATATCAGTTTTGTCTAAATCACTTTGGTCTAAAATTACTTTTGTCCCCCCCCTCCCAAATACCAAAGTGATTTAGACAAAACTGAGATTGTTAAAGTATGTAGACGAAAGTGCTGTACCACTGGTCTTTCCGTCTGTCTGTTTGTCCACACGATATTTCCGAAAGTACTCAATGGATTTCAATGGAAATCTGTGGAAGTGTGGGAAATAGGGTATGTAAGAAGGGATTGAATCGTTGAGCAGATCCATGCACAATTACCTCCCCCCATGTCGTAGTTATATGTCCACACCACATACTATCGCTAAAAGTTCACGATATCTCCAAAATATATCTCCTGAAATTTTGTGGTAAGGTGGGCAATGGACTATGGAAGAAGTACTTACATTTTGGGGCGGATCCATGCACAATTATCCGCCTGACAATGGCAGAAGTACGCGCTCTCTGAGTGCTTTCTAGTTATTACTACTGGGTTCGTATTTTCATTTCTTGATTTCTTCACAAACTCAGTGTCACTAAGTGCATACAACTTCCTTCACACTTGTCCTTCAACGGCTTATTTTTAATGACGTCTGCCGGTTAGCTTTTGTAGCTTAATCGATAAGGCGCCGTCCCGGTCAGGCAGGCTGCAAGGGTAATGAATGCGAGTTCAAATCTCGTCAGAGACCTTTTCTTTATTTCCGATCTATGCTGCTTATTTAACGGTCGTAGAATGTAAAACGACCAGAGCGTTGCGATGAAAAGAAGCAACAACAACAAAAAAGAAATAGTCAAAAATTAATAATAATGACAATGCTTCATATATGAACTTCGGTTAACTTAAGTCTATTATGCCTACTACTACTACTACTCGGTGTAAACAAACAATATGGCGTGGAAGTAAAATCAGATGAAGATGAAATGTAGCTAAGCAACTTATCTTGAATGACGTCTGCTGGCTAACTTTCGTAGCCTAACCTGTAAGGCGTTGTGCTAGTCAGACAGGCTTCAGAAGATAAGGGATGTAAGTTCAAATCTCGCCAAAAGCTTATTCTTTATTTCCATGTTGCTTACTTAACGATCTAAGAATGTAAAACAACTTGAGCTTTGCAGTGAAAAGAAGCAAACATGAGACGGAGAAAAAAACTAGTAAAAATTAATAATAATGACAATACTTCACCTATGAAATTCGGCCAGCTTAAGTCGATTATGATCGGTGTAAACAAGCACTATGGCGTGGAAGTAAAATCGAATAAAGATGAAATGTAGGTAAGCAACTCATCTTGAATGACGTTAGCAAAAATGAGACGAAGAAAAAATAGTAAAAAAAGATAATAATGACAATGCTTCATAATATAAGAATTTCGGACAATTCAAGATTGTATACTTTGTTTCTTCAACGTGTTGGAGGGTTAATCGCACTCATTTGGGTCTAAAACATTGATTATAGAAATCGTTTGGCAAAACCTATGCCATTTTGTTATTTGGACCTAATGAGATATAATGCCTCTGGGATTATCTGAACCCGATTGACAGTTGGGGATTACAAAAAGGGACAGATCAGGAATGAAGCTAACGATCGCTTAATCTAAGCACCGCTCTTAACATTAATGATTT
>VCCN01004638.1:11828027-11844189 GCA_006491835.1 Architeuthis dux
GCACACACACATAAAAATAGGGAAAATAATGGATATTCCATCACCTTTCAAAAACAGATGTGGTATGTTTGTTGTGTGGATGTGAGGGAATCCGACAGAATGGTAGATATGGTTAGACAATGTGGAAAAGGAAAAGAATGAGAAAATCTTGTTACATCTCAAACATGTTTATCATCACGAGGATAAATCTTTATGCACTTCTATTCTATACAGTAACATACACCATGAGCCAGATAAGCAGGCCATTTCATATTGTATTCAAAAACATCCAAGATTTAACGGAGAATTCATTATTGACAGATTAGATAGATTTAATTCTAAGAAATAACACATTTCAATTTAATGATAATAATTATATTCAAATTCTGGGAACTGCGATGGCAACTAAAATGGCGCCAGCATACGCCACCCTCACTTTAGCATACTTAGAGGAAACTTTATATGAAAACATAGGACTAAAATACGGAAGCAAAATGAAAAGTAATTTCATGAAATCATGGAAAAGATACCTAGATGATTGTTTTATCTTCTGGAAATATCCATGGGGAAGTATCCATGATATCTTTTTCATGTTACAAAATTTACACCAAAATATAAAATTTACCGTAGAACATAGCTTTAAAGAAATTCCATTTTGGGACATCTTAATTAAAAAATGAAAATGGTAAAATCATTACAGACATTTACAACCTACGGACAATCAACAATAGCTTCATTTTAAAAGCCACCACTCCCGAAATTGTATAAAATCTATCCATTACTCCTTAGCACGTAGGATCTGTACCATTGTCACTGACAAAACTCTACAAAAAAAGTCGGCCTAAAAGAATTACTTCAAACCCTCTGCCAGAGAAGTCACCCTATCTATATCTATAAACCCTATGGTTTGTGGCTCTGTAACGCTGATTTTGGTCACACTAAATATCTGTTCATATCTAAGTGTGTAGGTCAGCTACATACATAGTCCCAACATATGGCTGAAGACGACATATTCTCAACGCGAGAGCTCATTCCAATCAAACACTTCATTATGTACTGACCGTTTCGTTCAATTCAGAACGGTGGAGTTAAGGGATTTGCATGAATTTAACTTCTAGCACCTATAATTAATTTTAAAAGGAATACATACAAATACATATATATCTTGACATATTTTACCCTACTTAAAGCAGGTAAAGTGGGGGTCAATATGATGGGGGATCAAATTTCTGTTGTCACCAAGTAATAAACTGAACGCTCCAATGATTAATGAATTATACCTATAAACGCCATGGCTTGTGGCTTTGTAACGCTCTGTTCATATCTAAGTGCGTAGATCAGCTACAACTTTGATATTTTTATACATAGCCGACGATGGTTTAAAAAAACACGCAGATTCGCGTACTTAAAACAGATTTTAGACTCTTTTAAAAATCACTGAACATGAAGTAGAGGATCAATAAAGTGGGGGATCGCTTTTCTATTGATGTGAAATAATAAACTGAACCCCCCATGATTAATACATCCATATCTATTGCTTCAAGTAACAAGTCTGTAGACCAGATACACATTTCATATTGTGTATACAAAGCCCAAAATTATGTCAGAATAAATTGGTACGAAAAGAAAAATTATTTTCGCCTTTTTAAAATTAACCCCACCCAAATCTTCATCAACTATGACTTCTTCTCAACTCCATGGCTCATTTCAACTAAGGGATAAAAAAGGTACGTGTACATGACTAGTAAGATTGTTAAATACAGAGAATGAGACAAACCAAGTTTAGATTAGTGTTATCTTATGGGAATGTGGCAAGGTAAAAAAAAACCCACCTAGATAGTATTTTACAAGCTAGCGGTAGTAACCGCTTGTGGTTAGTCGAGTTAATAATTAACTTAAAAGATAGCGTCTCAACTATCCCACCTCGTTTACCATCCAAAACCAGGAACTTCGACCGATTGAGAAATGTTCACGCCCAGTTATGGTAAAGTGTGTCGAAACGTAACCCAGATAGACAACAACAATAGGTGACTGGTCAAGAGAATTGGAGATTTCCAGGTCGATATTTTAAATAATAGGAATTACGTCGTCAAGTGTGGTGAGAAATGCCCAAACATTTGGCATTCTCGAAGTCTAAATATTGAAACAATAACCCAGAAAACATACACTGACCGATTTAATGCTGACATTCCGTTTGTCAACATAGGAAAACAGGACGAGCAGCGGTGTCAAAATTAAAACAATATCATAAGTGACCGATTTATAAATGTCAGAAGTTAGCGATTTGTAGGCCAGGTTGCGTGTTGTGGAGATGATTCATTCCTTTGTTTGTATGGCCAACGGATTTAAAGCTGGGTTGACTCCCAAAGAGAGGTGGCCGTGGGGTCTGTGATTTATAGTTTTTGTTTGCATCTTCAATATAAGCAAGATGCACGGCTGGCTCAGTAGAGGTCGACCTGAGCTCTTTGTGAGGAGCATGTCGCGTCACGACGCTGCAGAGCGAGTTACTATCACTAATATTTCAGCAAAGAGGCAAGCGGGCGGTATTTGACCTTCAGCCCTTGTATGAGGGATGTCCGAAAAGTAAGGTACAAACATTTACTAATCCAACATGTTTCTTACTAGGCAAATAAAACATTGTGCATATGTTACCAGCACTACTATGCTACTTTTCCACTGAGTCGCCATCGAGATTGATGCACTTGTCCCATTGATGCACGAGCGCATAAATACCCTCTTCGAAGGATGTGGCGTCAAGCGTCTGGAGTCATCCTTGCAATTTCTTTTCAGAATTTGGAACGGTATAGGGGATCTGATGGGTACTTTCTGGAGCACATGATCACAGGCGATGAGACCTGGGTGTATCACGTTTGCGTAAGGGTGTCATCCTGTTGCACCAACAACGCCAACCCACACATGGCCAACCTGACAAAGGAGTGGCTCCAGCGATATGGTTGGAATGTTTTACCGTATCCACCGAATAGTCCTTGGCTCCTTTAGATTATCATCTGTTTGGGCCCCTCAAAAGACATTTATCCGGGAAGTGGTTCCACTCAGACGACGCTTGTTGTTGCGGAGGTGCAAGGGTGGCTCCAGTCACTTGACGCCACCTTCTTCGAGGAGTGTATTTATGCGTTCGTGTCCCGATGGGATACGTGCACCAATCTTGATGGCGACTACGTGGAAAAGTAGCATAGTAGTGCTGGTAACATATGCACAATATTTTATTTATATAGTAATAAACATGGCTTAGTAAATGTTTGTAGCTTACTTTTCGGACATCCCTCGTCGTATCTCACACGCTGGTGTGCGGATTATCAGTATGCTATTCCATACCCCATTAACTATCATTGACGAAAAAATCAGCTCGTTAGAATTAAGTTTAATGTTTGGACCTAATGGTCCTCGATATACGGTTAGAAAAGAAAAGAGGGAAAGAAAACTTCCTATAAGCACTTTATTTCTTGGAAGAGAATAACACATTGTAAAACGCGAAAATAAGAAGACAGACGAATACAATGAAGAAAAGAACGGAACGTGACTTTTATCGACACTATTCTGGGGGGACGAAAAGATACCTGTATTTTAGGAGAGGGGTGAAAAAAAGAGAAAGAGAATAATTGGACACTTGACCACGTAAATGATAGGTCAAGTACCAACACCAAATCAAGACACGCGTGTCTCAGATTAGTTTACTTATCCCATTGCTTTATCTAGTCATCCATATAAGAAACGTTAAAAAGTTTCTCTGTTTGTCTGTTTGTCTGTCTGTCTGTCTCTCTCTCTAATCTGAAAATAATCTGAAAATAACTGTTGGTATTACGTCCATTAAATAAAGTAGAATTGGAAGAGAAGTTTGTCCGTGGTTATTTTGTTTCTGGTCCTATTTCAAACTACGAACGTCACAACATGGGATCATCATAAAACCATTTTAAGAAACATCATTCGATCATCATAGACTGATCAAAGGCCAGAGACGATCAACCAGAACTGATCAAACGAGACTGATCGATGAAGCAACACCACACAACGCAATATTGGTATAGCAGAAGGCTAAATAAAGGAATAGGTAGGAATATTGTATGATGTCAATCTTCCAAGCGGGTGCGGCTTCCTGTCTTGAAAATCAGCATTCAAAATGTTTTTTTTTACATCGGTAGGTCTTTCTTAAGCCACGGGGCAGACATGGGATCATTATAAAATAATTATAAGAAATGTCATTCGATCATCATAGACTGATCAAAGGTCAGAGACGATCAACCAGGACTGATCAAACGAAACGGATCGATCAAGCGACACCACACAAAGCAACATTAGTATAGCACAAGGCTAAATATAGGAAATTGGGTGGGGGGTAGGAATATTGTATGATGTCAATCTTCTAAACGGGCAGGCCTTTGCTGTCTTAAAAATCAGCGTTCAAAATGTCTTTTTAACTCGGTTGGAATTACTTAAGCCACGAGGCAGAATCGATGCATTTACAAAGTTTAAGATTAATCGCGTACAAGTGTACGGTACCCAGTGAGAATCGAAGTCACTGCGTAGAAAGAGGATTACGCAAATACGAAGTGAACACAACCAATTGCTAAATGCACGCATTCACACAGGGGTTCATGCAAGGTCGCCAAACGACCGAAAAACCCAAGAGAAAATGACTGTTTCCCCAAGTGCATAGTAATTGTCTTTAAATCTGTCACCGATCGTTGTATTCCATCGGGACGTCACTTCAAATCACCCCGTTAATCTTTTAATCTCAATACCCGCCTGCTCTTTGCACAGGATGTGCATACCACCAGTCATTTGACTGATGTGGAGACCCTGCCGAACCCTGGGTGAACCGTGCGCAAGCAGATAGTAAAGAGATGATTGAGAGACTGAGATAGACGCATGCGCACATCACACATGCATTAAAAACACCAGCTTTTCGCTCTTTCCACAATTACCAATTGTGAGTGTGTCCTATAATTTGTGACCGGTACTCCTTTATGGACGGCGGGATGGTGAGGGTGATAACAGCTTGTACCCATCTCTTGCTGTTGTTAATATTCTACGCCACCCACTTGGCAGCGTTTTATTGCTTTGAGTGTTTGGTCGGGGGTTGGAAAGAGAGAAATGTTTTCTGCGAAAGAATATGGCGGTGTCAGGTTGCATATTTTGTACTGAGTGGCCCCGTATAGAAGTCCTTAAGAGAAAGGAAGCGGTTTACGACAAACCCAACCTTGAGAATCTTGGCACTTGGCGTAGCCAAATAGTTCTTAGGATTAATGTCTTTGAGTAACATTTGCATTGTATATAAGAATATGTGTATATTTATATATGAATGTTATCTATATATATCTATAAACATATTTCATAATGATTAGCATCGTTGTCATGATGATGATGATCATCAACATCATGATCATCCTGGCTTGGCTTGGCTTCACGAAGGAAGTTTTAGGAAAGTTTTACCCGTCTCGTGTAGGTTCTCTGTTGGCTGGCGTGGCCCACGCGGGGGAGGCGGATTTCCCCCGCAGCGGCTGCGCGGCAAGGTCTGGAAACAACAAGGTATTTTTCTCATAATATATTTGCAAAGAATGAATTTTGAAAAATCTGTAACAAAAATTAAAAAGAATTATTGAATGTCTGAAAGGTGAAACAACTAACTGGCCACCCTGTGGATTTGTGTATATGTTTAAGTAATAACAAAAAAGAAAATATCAATCATCATAATCATCATCAGCATCATCAGCATCATCAGCATCATCAGCATCAGCAGCTGCAGCCTTTCCCATCTCCTTCGTGACGAGCGTGGTTGCTGTAATCTCTGTCATGTCTTACCGGCAAACTTTTCTATCGCATCTCTCCATCTTGTGTCGAGTCTTTTACTACTGCGTTTACAGTCTAGCGGGAACCAATCAGTTAACATAATCCTGAAAAATGGTATATATATATAACTATGTGTGTGTATGTGTGTGTGCATGTGGCCGTGCGTGTATGCACATCAATATATACATGTGTATGTGTGAGTGTGTATCTATAAGCACGGCTAACCAAATCGACGAAAGGAGTTCGATTTTCGGTTGAGACTGCTTGTGTTTACTTAGCACTAATGCTCATGCTCCCATGCTTTTACACCCATTGTCAACCTTGATAGCAGCCAATTAGTCAGGTATATCTATCTATCTATGGATACACACCTACGCATACACTATATAAACAAATAAATCAACGGAAGCACTATCTCATTCTAAGATTGATCAAATTATCTATCTATCTATCTATCTATCTATCTATCCTTTTGTATTCCTGTCTGTCTGCTTCTGTGTATGTCTGTCTATCTGTCTGTCCATTTCACGTGTTCAATCCTTGCTCGCTACCTAAATACTGTAGTCTTCTGCTAAGTTTCATACATATTGTCATCATCATCAACCGTCATGTGTCCACTGCTGGACAAAGGCCTTTCCAATCTCCTTCCATGACGACCTAGATTGTGCTAACTTTTGCCACGTCTTACCGGCAAACTTTTCTATCTTATCCCTCCATCTTGTGTCTGATCTTTTCCTATTGCGTTTACTGGCCCATGAGGACCAATCGGTTAACCTTTTACCCCATCTATTGTCATCACTACTTGCTAGGTGACCAGCCCATCTCCATCTTTGCTGCTTAATTATTTGTATAATATCCTTCACTCTAGTCCTCCCTCTGATTCATTATCTATCTGTTCCCCCCTTCTACTCTTAACTCCATATCTATCTATCTTCGTCCGTGCCTTTGTTTGCTCGTTGTCTTTTGTCTTCGCTTTTTTCTTTTTCTTTTTTTCTCTTTCTCTTCTTTTCCCTTTCCCTCACTGTCTTTTCAAACTTCTTCATCGCCATTTGATCACTTCATTACACTCTCTTCTTCAACACTGCTAATATTTCTTTTTTCTTTCCATTCTCTCTACTTCTTTGCTAGGTTTGCTCATGCCTTCTCTTTTACTTCCTGTATTGTCAAACTCCAAGACAAAGTTAGGAGTTGAACAACGAAAACAAGAACAACAATCCTCACCATAATTTGGGGTGTAAACCGATATGTAAAATCCCCTTTTCCCTACCGTGATTTGAACTCAAGGCCTAGTGATTGCTAGACTGGTGTTTTACTAACTCAACTAAATTGACAAGTCTTAGATATTTTATTTTATTATTTAATATATATACAATACAAAGGTCACAGTAATCATCTTCAGTCGGAATAGAAGTTGGAGTGGAGTTTGTCCCTGCAGCAGCCAGTCTTCATTTTTAAATCCTTTCCATCTTTCTTTCATTCACATCTTTGTTATTCTTCCTCTCTGTTTATTAGCAAGCTTCGTTTGGTGTACAGCACTTTCGTCTGCATCACTTTAGTAAATATCAGTTTTGTCTAAAATCACTTGTGTCCCCACAATATCTCCAAAAGGTCTCAATGACATTTTGTCGAATGGTTGGCCATGCGCTAAGGACGAAGTGATGAAGATTTGGAGTGGATCCAGGGATTTTTTCGATTGAGAGATAGTTTGTTTAATTAAACTTTTGGATGGATCCTGGAATTCTTTTCCCCTCAATCGAAAAAAAAAATCATTGGATTCACCCTAAAATGTCATCAATTCTTCCTTAAGCCCATGGCCAACCATTCGACAAAATGTCATTGGAATTCATTGAGAACTTTTGGAGATATTGTTGGGACAAAAGTGATTTTAGACCAAAGTGATTTAGACAAAACTGATATATGCAAAAGTGATGTAGACGAAAATACCGTAACCCCTTCATTTATAAACGTTTATATACCTTCTTTCTTTCTCTTATAACATTTGTTCACTCTTTCCTTCATTTCTTTGTATCTTTCTTTATTTCTTTCTTTTTTCATGTCGATATCTGCAGATTTAACTGAGAAATCCAGTATGAAACATAAAGTATTTCAACTGAGATTGTCTTTGAAAAGAAAAGTATTTTGAATTAGCACTGAATTATATTTTAATTTCTCAGTGCCAGCCGTTTCCACTTTGTCTACTAAATGAGTGCCTTCAATGACCACCATAGAAAATGGACTCTTAGAATTCTTACAAAAGATACATCTTCGAACAGAAACAAAATGATAACAGTTTTATTAGAAACCGTCAACCAAAACTGTCAACATAGGTTTCTTCAGTTTTCAAGTTGGTCCGGCTGGCAATGTGTGTATCACGCGTACAGACCGCACCGATGGAATTAGATTTAGCGCGTTCCTTGTTTTGGCAGTACAAAAAGCGCTAAATTAGCGCGTTTTGGCCTAAAACAAATCGGCCGTTTTTTGTCATTTTCTAGCTATCTTTGACCACTTTTAGCGTATTTTTGGTGGTTTTTGGCCAATTTTTGGCAATTTAAAAAAATTTAGCGCTTTTTTTTTCTTTATTTTAAATCCCCCCCTAAATAGGTTTTAGTGGGTTTGATTCAATTTGCTATGTGATTTTATGCTAAATCGATCCCTTAGTTTGTGTCCATGCTTGTTGAAAATAGACTTTTTTAGTGATCATGGCCTAACAAAAGGTGAGAGAAGTAACTTATTCATTGATCAGCCTTTTTCCAATTTTTTAGTTGATCACCCTAAACACGGCATGCTGCCAAATATATTGGTCGCATGACGGTTTCTATTGAATGACTAACCAGACCTGTTTATTTGTTAGGCTGTTTGTTTTCAATCTTCATTCAGTTTGTCTGTTTGTTTTTGCGGGTTTTTGGTTTCTGCATATTTTCTTTCTTTCGGAGAATTTATTTCTTACCCTTAAATCTTTTTCTTAATTTCTCCTTCTTTTTGTTCTTTCTTTCTCTCTTTCATTCTGTTCGTTGTTGTAAATTTTTCTTTCTTTCTTTTCCCTAAATTTTTCTTTGTTTTTCTTTTTTGGTTCCTTTCTTTTTATCTCACATTTCGTTTCTTTTTATTTTACGTTTCTCTCTTTCTTACTTTCTTTCTTTCTTTCTTTCTGCTCGTTGTTAATTTTGTTTTTTTGCTTTCTTTCTTTTCATTGTTATTAATTTTTTTCGTTGACCTTTCTTTCTTTCTTTCTTTCTTTCTTTCTTTCTTTCCATATCCCCCCTCTCTTCTTTTTCAATAAAACTCAGTTTATGTCACGTTTCAACATTCCTGCTCACGCCACACATGCACAGATCTCATTCAGCCTCTCCCGCACGAAAACCTTCATACTCGCCATTTTTCTTTCCACTTTTCTTGTGTGCTCTTCGTGAGTGAATAAAGAAGGAATTTCAGCGCGAACATTTTGAATGAAATAGCAACAACAACAAAAGCAGAATTCAAAACTAAAAAGAAAAAACACACACACACATACACACACACAGGGGTAAACACACTGTAGAGATTTTGTTAAAATATGGGGCATATCAAAAATTAAATATGACTCATCAACAAAGTTCGAACTCTTAAAATAGGTTAATATCGAAATAAAATCTCACAAAAACAAACATTTCCAACAGAAAGAGAAGGAAATAGAAAATAGGGAAATATAATCTGTGATTAAATTTAAGGAGTAAACATGGGATTTCTTTTGAAAAATATTAGCTTTTTTTCTCATAAAAGACACGAAAGTGTGAGTAATTGTGTGAGTTGTGTTGTTTCTGTAAAGTGTTAATCCGATATAAGAAGGAGAAGACGAGAACAGAGAGAAAAGAAGAGCAAAAGGAGATGATTTTTTTAAACTTTAGGAAGAAAGAAAGAATTAAGAGGGAGATTTAGAGAAACAAACCGATGAGAATGCATTGGAATGTATGGAGAGTGGAATGTATATATATATATATATATATATATGTGTGTGTGTGTGTGTGCTAAAGTCATATCTATCTATCTATCTATCTAGTTATCTATTTATATATCCCCAAGCTTAGTATAGTACCTCGTCCAGATCAAACTCACTACATTAGTGAATGATCTACTAAACTATCTTGCTAATTCGTGTGTTAGTTCTGATTGTGTATATATGTTTATGTTTCAAAGAAGAGTAGGGAAATAATTATTAAAGGGTTAGAAACAAGGAGAGGGAGGGAGAGAGAGAGAGAGAGAGAGGGGGGGAGTAAAAGAGTAAGAGAGTAAGAGTAAGAGTAAAAAGTAAGAAGTGAGACGTTTAAAGAGATGGAGAGATATAGAGGACCAAACAAAGACTTTTACAAAAACGGTATTATGAAGCTTGTGAATCGTTGGAAGGATATTGATAATGATGTTAATGAACTCTTACCAAACATTATTTTTTTCATTTTTTTCATTCTTTTTACCCTAATTTGGACATTACTTATGGGATCCGACCTAATAGTTACGAAGAGATTAGATGCGATGATAGATCTGATTTGAGAGATAGATAAGAACAGGTCTGGTTAGTCACTCAATAGAAACCGTCATATGACCAATGTCTTTTGGCAGCATGCCGTGTTGGGAGTGCTTAAGAAATTGGAAAAAGAGGTGATCAATGAATAAGTTACTTCTCTCGCCTTTCACAAAAACAAGCGGACACAAACTAAGGGATCAATTTAGCATAAACCTACATTGTGAATTGAACCACTCACTAAAAACCTATTTGGAGGGAGGGGCGAAGAAAAGTTTTTTCATGACATAATAAGGAGTAAAGTTGTAATTTTCAACCCCCTAGCTTCTTTGATGCGGCCTGTACGCGTGATACATATATACACAGCCAGCCAGCCGGACCAACTCAAAAACTGAAGAAACCTATTTTGACAGTTTTGATGGCAGTTTTAGTTGATAGTTTCTAACAGGCTGAGATGCGAGCAGGCTTACAGCGGCACAGACTGAAAGAGGGAGATAGATACATGGATATAAACAAAGGTGGGAGGGAACGAGAAAGAAAAAGTAATATAGAAAGAGAAAGAAAGAGAGATGAAGCGAAACAAGGAGAAGCAAAGATACGTATCTATACATAAATAATAGGGGGAGGGAGGAGCAAAGAGAGCGAGAGCGAGAGAGGGCGCGTGAGAGAGATTAGTAGAGGAATCTAACATAGCCAGATCCCCATTTCTTTCCAAACATCAAACAGGTTAGCATTTCTTATATGAACAGAACCTCATCTCTATTTTAGAAAAATTCTTTAATATCAAAGTAGGAAATCTTGCTTAATCCGGATGCTGCAGTAATCCCAACAGAAGTGTATATCTGAAAAAGAAATAATATCTAAATACGAAAGATTATTGCTCCTAAAGATCAAATCTCTCTCTCGAGGCCTGTGTTTTTGCAGAGACCGTAGCGTGTTTCCCACTGGCGCCAGTGATCGCTGTTCGAACTCAAACGGGTAAAGGCCAGAGATTTGAATGCTAATCTACAAGGAGGGCATGTAGGCAGGACCTCCTCTTTTGTAAGATTGGCGAAACAAATCTGTCTAATCTAAATCCCCTTCTACTTAGCAATGTGCTAAACCGAAACAAGCTCAGTAAATATTATAAATTAATCAAGTTACATAAGCAAGGCATTGGTTTCCTGAGCGGATATACAAGTAAAAAGAAAACAAACGTTCACATATACAAATGACTCTTCATCTACCTGGTCACTATGGTGACAACCGTCAAGCATGTTCCTGATGCAGTTTTAACAGGGCCTTGTGCACCATAGAGAAGAGGTGCATAAATGAAAATAGATAGAATGATAGATAAACGAAAAGAAAAAAATCGGAAGTTCAAAATATACAGATTGACACTAACTAAAACAATCGACTGGACACTTTTGATAAACAAGAGTAGTACTTTTGATAACATCAAAGGGTGACTCAGGAGGAAGGAAAGTGCGAGTCAAAACATCGACAGAAAATATCTAAAAATAGAAATCTGATTAATAAACGAGCACGGGTGAATTCAAAATAGCCAAAGTTCAAAATATACAGACTAAACAAGATGAATGAATTTAACCTTTAGGAACTATAAGCAACGACACTATAAATAAGACTGACAGAGCAAAGACAAGACAGAGTGTCCCCCAGATACGGACGAGGTTGCCTCGACAGTCACTCTCACTCACTATCTCCCCCCTCTCAATTTTATGGGAATATCTGTGTTTGACAAAAACTTTTGTAGAATTACGAATAAACAGTATATTCCTTTCCAAGGAAAATCCTTCGTTACGTTCCAGGCCAATTCTTTCCAGAGACCAACCTCCGTCTTCCCGAAGTCCGGACACATCGTGTGTCCCGACACCGTCCACAACAAGGAGTGACGAAACTGTCGTTGAAAGTTTGTCGTCAACATCCAAAAAGGTGATAACGTAACACTTGTTGACTTACAGATCATTATCAACTTGTTGTTTATTTGCCATCCCAAGGGCAGATTTGACACACTGTCGGTTTAGTGTGGGATCCCGCACGCGTACGTGCAGGCAGTTCTAAAAAATCACCCTAGTCACGGGGACATTAGGAGAGGCACGAAATAGTCACAGGACGACTCCTGGGCATACTGAACTTTGATCCCAGGACAAATCCTGAGCTCGCTGGACTAGGGTCAGGGGACGAATCCCGAGCAGTGTTTTTCAGAACTTTTCGGCAACAGGGCGAATCCTGCATCAGTCATCCTCACAACGCCAGATCATTATCAACTTACTAGCCTCTGTTGCTTTATTGTTTCGTACCCTGAAGCGCCTTTCTAGACATTGGCTCCGTGAATATCCGATATTCGCAACGAGTCTCAGAATTTCTCAAAAATATAAACTTTATTAACCTTTTAATGGAATATCCCGAGTATAGACTTAAAACGCGTCCACTATCTGTGGTAGTAACAGAAGGAGGGGGAGGAGTAGGAAGAAGGAGAACAAGTAGTCTTTCTTTGAGTCAATTGATTCTCATACTTGTAAAATATAGCGATATGGAAACATTCTGCGAATATTATATTCAATACAAATCGTTAATGGCCATTTTTGGCGTTTTTTGAACATTTTTGACTTTTTAAAATATAATAAAGAGAATAAAAAATACAGTGGCGTAGGACTCTTAGTCAATAATAACATCGCAGGCAACGTTGTCAGTTTTGAGAGTATACCAGACAGATTAGCTTGGATAACAGCAAAAGATACATCCTAAAGGTAATCCAGGTCTACGCACCAACTTCGTAAAGCAAGAGAGTGAAGAGTTTCATGACGACATCAGTAAGAACATGGACCGAGAAAATAGTAACTACACAATACTCATGGGAGACTTTTATGCTAAGGTATGTCAAGGAAAAGTTGTATGAAAACATGGAATATGCCAGGGAAATGAGAGAGGTGACATGCTAGTAGATTTCTCAGAGAGATACGGTCTAAAGATAACTAATGCATTGTTTCAAAAACGGGAAGGTCGAAAGTGGACCTGGAAAAGCCCAAACGTCACAACAAAACACGGAATAACTGACAATATCGATAACATTAAATACGTTACCGTTATAAACAAAGTAGACATAGGAAGCGACCATATAATGGTAGCGTGCAGAACTAAATTTAAATTTAAAACTGAAAGGGATAAAGTTGATTCTTAAGAAGAACAGGTGCCCTAATAAGATAGAGATAGAGAACATTAGCAGCTTTAGAGTAGCGATAGAGATAAGATTTCAGGCTTTGTGGAATAGCGACAGTGACATAAACAAGAAAAAAGTAATAGTCTGACAAATATAATTATGGAAGCAGCAGAGATGGTAGGCAATGCAAACGCAAACAATAACACAGGGAAATACTCTAAAACAACATTAAAACTAACCAAAGAGAGAAGAAATATGAAGATTCAAACTAAAGAAGACGAAAACAAAAAAGCAGAACTTAACAAATTAATAAATAAAAGAACGAGAAAAGAAAAAAGAAAAAAAAACGCGAAAAGGATAGTAGAGGCTGTCAGAAAGGAGAGTTTAAAACACGTCCGATCAGCAGACCATACAGGCAAGCAACATATGCTTGCACTAAAGGATAAAAATGACAAAATTATCAAAAATAGGGACAACTGTAACGGAAGAATACTAGGAAAATGTGTACGCTTCAAAAATAGAAATAGCACAAACTAATCAACCTATAGATACTAACGATACCCCATACATAACGGTAGAAGAAGTAGTATTTTCTCTACGAAATATGAAACACGGAAAAGCCCCAGGCGAGGATGGTATAACGACAAACCTTCTAGAAGATACAGGAAATATCTTGCACAAAGGACTAGCACAGCTATTCACACAATGCATAAGAGAAAGAAAAGAACTACTGTCTAGGAATAGGAACCCTACTCCACAAGAAAGGAGATAAGCACGACCTTGGCAACTACCGCCCTATTACACTATTACCTAACATATATTAATTATTCACAAAAGTACTTACAAACAGATTAACTGACACTCTAGATGAAAATAAACCATGCGAGTAGGCAGGCTTCAGAAGCGGCTACTCAATATATATATATATATGATGTTTGGGAAATGACGAAACATGTTAAGGTATTAAATAAATTTCTTGCAAATTATTCTGAGTCTCCACATTGTCATTTCCCAAACATCATATATATATATATAATTATTGTTTCTGAAAGTTGGGTTATTTATAAGGGAAGAGTGCTCGATATCAGGGATAGGGCATATGTAAATATAGGCAGTATAGACGCAGAAATCAATACTTCATAGTGAGTCCGAGTTTCACTGCAGTGGGAAACACGGAATCCTCATGAAGTGTTAATTTCTGCGTCTACGCCGTGTCTCTCATAATACACGAGTGTTGTTTATAAGGATTTCGAAACCACTATACATGAAATCCTTATAAACAACACTCGTATATTATACAGGGAGAATTGCAGAAAAAGACTAACAATCCTCGAAGCTTTAGTCATCAAAAAGAGGAATCCTACACTAAACAAAATCTTCTTTGGCCAGGGTCAGGGAGTTTTAAATGTATTTCCAACTGAAACCCCTCCCAACTTAGAATACACTCAAAACATCACATTAACACGCTAAACCAATACATTGATTAAATAATTGAGGAATCATCAAAACCTTGAAAATGGCTTTGGACAAACACTACATTCCATGGATCTAAACACACGTTCTCTTGTACGGAAACAAGAAAAATGTAATAAAAATTAAGAAAATGTTCCTCCTCCGTCGCATTTAACCAGACGTGCATAAATGAAGGTTGCTGCTCAAATATACATACATACATGTGGTGAGTTCCAGTAGGTAGGTGTGTTGTTTGGGGAATGGGATGTTTTTCAGGGAATATCCTATGTTGATCTTTTCCATGTTGTGCTATAGTTTCAAGAGATAATATGATCAGCTAGAGTGCTCAACTGCCTTATACTGTGTACTAGGTGGGAGCTGTGTAGTCGTGGTAGTTGTATTATAACAAATACAAATCATATATAAGAAATCCGATATATGCTATTGAAAATATTTAATTAGAGTGCTTGACATATGAAAAAGTTAATTTTATAATTAACACTATCATTTGGAGCTAGTATTCCATATTGAAATAAGTTCTTGTTAGAGCTGACTACGTACGTTTCCTGCTACGGTAGTTCTCCAGGTCAGTAAATTACTAGATTACTGATCTGAAGAACTGTCGTAGAAATAAACGTACGTAGTCAGCTCTAACAAGAACCCGTTTCAATGTATATATATATATATACATTAAAAGAACAAATCCTTTTATAAAAATATTATTTATGGCACACGCCACCACCATACTCCTCTCCTATACGATCAATTTTCAGTTTTTACAGTTTTTAGTACTAACGATTTTACTATGAAAAACAAAAATCAAAGATTACTTCACGGAGCAGACATCTGATCTCGTGTTTGATCGAAATAGTGGTGTCGTACTGCTACATTTCCCAGCCTTCTCCACCGTTACCTCTTTCTAAAATTATTATATTCCGTTGTCATATTAGTTTTACAAAGAGGAAGGAATAGTTTCTACGGCGACGAGAGAAAGGTACTCCGAAAGTCAATAATCTTTACACTGAAATTACAAGTGTATTTAACTCGGAAGATCTTCAATTGCTTACCAGGCCAACGGTTTCGGGGTAATTTAAAAGCAATACCCTTTGTCTGCCATGGCATGCCATCAGTTTTGATTAAAACCAACTCTTCGAGTTATGATGTTATCACTATTTACTTGTTAGCTTAGATCAAAGTGAAAAGCTTCAGCACCTCAGGTGCAAGGGAGATACTCAAAATATGAGGAAGGAAACCTTGACTGTACCATA
>VCCN01004638.1:11877957-11894931 GCA_006491835.1 Architeuthis dux
AAAAAAAATCAATCCAAATATATCCGTGAATTGTTTTTCCACTTGGATTAAGGAGTAGATCATTAAAAAACAAAACAAAACAAAACAGATGAGGACATATGTCGTATAGCAATGATCAGCAAGCCAATTTTGCTGGCCGTTGTTCGTGAGTTCGATCCTCATCGGATCTCCCAGTATACCAATTCATGCTAAGTTACTATACTTATATAATGAACAGTGTGATTTTCTTGGTTTTCTTTCCGTAACACGTGACTCTCCCACTCAGGGGTAACAAATCTGCTGATAAAAGTACCCCTCCCCACGTTTTGCTGGTACACATTTGCTGATAAAAATACCCCTCCCCACGTTTTGAAACTATGGACTCTTCAAATGATACACATTTGCTATTATTTTTTCTCGAAAATATTTTCATAGAAATTCAAATATACCCGTGAATTCTTTCACGGGTATTAACTAGTTTAATACAATTAACAGGGTGATTTTCTTGGTTTGCTGTCCGTAACACTTGACTCTCCCACTCAGGGGTAACAAATTTGTTGATAAAAGTACCCCCTTCCCACCTTTTGAAACTATGGACTCCTCAAATGAATCAAATTTGCTATTATTTTTTCTTAGAAAATAGTTTCATAGAAATTCAAATATAGCCGTGATTTATTCCACAGATATTAACTAGTTAATAATAATTAATTTTTCATCTAAAAACAACGAAATCGTTTTTGTTTGATAATTCAATTTTTGAATTGAAAAGAAAGATTCAAATATTCATGTACAAAAATCTTTACACAATGCATATTGTAGATTTTTGTAAATAAGACATGTATATTAAATGTAAATAACATTGTTATTAAATATTCTTAAGACAAACAAGATTAATGTAATTCAGGAGAGAAAAAAATACGTAATGATAAACAATGAATATTTCATTGAAACAGATACACGAAAACAGCTTTGTTAATCTAATATTGATTGGATGTATGTTTTTATCGGTTAACCTTTCAGCCTCTAAACATATCTTTCTTTCACCTTCTATCTCCCTTCCTATCCATATGTCGCCATCTTTTTCTCCCGTCGCCATCTTCCGTTTCCCTTATCTCTCACCTTCTTCCCTCTCCACCCTACTTCACCCCTCTCCCTTATCCTCTCCGGCTCTCCCTCTTCCACCCCGCTCTCCCTCTTTCCCACCACCTTACTCTGCCCCTCTTTCTTACACACACAAACAAATGCAAAGGTATATCATGTTGTACTTTATTTACCTCAGAGATAGAACCTTTCGTCGAGTTGAGCGGCTTTGCCGCCGCCGCCGTCATCATCATCATCATCATCATCATCATGACGTCCGTCGTTAGACAACAGACCTTCAATCGTGGGCGTTGCGGAGCCAGTACTTTCTGAACGAGTCTAGTTCGTCGCGCTATCTTATTTTTTGCTGGCCACAATTTTTCATATGATCTCTGGGATCCACGTTTTGCAACATAACCACCCCAATTGCCATTTGAGTTTTCTTATGGTTTCTATGATATATCTGACCCCTGTTTATTTTCTAATATATTGTGCTGTCTTGTGATCTCTCCACGTGATGTTAAGCATGACTATCTCCTATGCACGTTCCATAGTTCTCAATTTGAGGGCCAATCTTTTGGTTAGGTTCCATGTCTTAGTGTTATGATTTGTGTATCCGGCCACCTGTGGCGGAAATGTAAGTGACCTCGATCACCTTAGGAGATGGGTATATTGCATCAATGTTGTAAACAGGAAATGGTGACCGGTGATTGACACCGTATCACACCACGTAGGCCTTAGAGAAACTATAAAAGAAGACTGTCACCCCTCCCTGGGAAGCGGACAGAAATCTCGACACTCAAAAAAGACAGACATCAGCGGAGCCGAAAGGCACGACACCGCTGTCCCTGTTGGGGGACAGCCTGGCGGTTCTCCTTATCTTCTCTCTCTCCCACTCTTCACTCTCCGGTCGACAAAGATGTATGTTGTGTAATAAAAATATGTCCAGATATTTTTACAAGCAAGTCTTCGAGTTTCCTTAATAGTGAAGTCCAGTATACAACATTAGCTCCATACTTGGAAGATAATACATATATCTGTTGGTGGCTGTATATATTAGAACTGGAACCTTCATAAAGACATAGATCACAAGAAAAGATCAATATACGCACATTGATCCTGTCTATCTACATTTCTATCCTAAACTTAGTTTACTCTCACACAATCGATGTGTGTGGAGATTGAGTGAAGATTGAACTCACCACAGTAGAAATGGCTCCGTAGGCCAGCTTGCTAACACAACAGTGAGGCGACCCCATTACTTTCCCTCTCTATCTCTTTCACACTCTCTCCCCCCTCTCTCTCTCTCTTTCTCTATCTATCTATCTATCTATCTATCTATCACAGTCTGGTCACATCTATATATCTGTCTGTTTTTCTCTCCATCCAAGTCTGATAATAGGTATCTCTATCGCAGTTTGATCATATCTATCCTAGTTCGTTCGCATCTATCTCAATATATTCATATCTATCTATCTATCTATCTATCTATCTATCTATCTATCTATCTATCTATCTATCTGCTCAAAACCTATTTACCTGCTTCTCTATGAACATATGTTGGTATCTATCTTCTTTGTTCATATTTGTTCTATCTCAGTTCATATCTATGCAAGGATCACAAAGTTACAAATGTTGGGCACCCAGTGAGGGACGAACTCACTACAGCGGTACTAGTCTACAAGATTAATTTGCTAACCATTACATCACGACCAAGCACTACTATGTGAGATCTACAAGACTATAATGTTTTGATTAAATACAAATCCCAACTTAAATGCAACCCTTTTTCTTCATCCTCAATATTTCAGTGGGTGTCAAACTCCGTTCCTGTAAAATCAGCAATGTCTAATTGAAATGGCTACTTAAAATATCAAGTCGTTTGTGAGACGCAACTGGGCACTTGAATGCTTTTAAGATTTTGTCAGTCACTCCACTCAATACTGCGTTTCACTGTCCTGTTGTCCGGTCAGTCTAATGTTATCGGAAGATAACCAATGGTCTCTTAGTGGTGAAATGTTTGCTTCTTTCTGCTGTTAGCGATCAGAATTGGTCAATGGGAAGTCCAAGGTTAACTGGGCAGGTCACGCGTAAATCACGTGTGCCTTCATTAATGGAGTAACCCAACCAGGAACTTCGCAATATGTTAGCCGGGGTGGCTCGAATCTCAAATGGAGCGATCTCAGACTTATTGAAGATTAATATTTGTTACATCTGATTGTAGCAGATCTGTGTCCGCTAGATTTCGATCCTGCGGCAGTTATGAATCCAATATTGACGAAAAAGTCGATGCAACTTAATCACCGATTACCTCCCCTTGATAAATAGGGACCGGTAGGATAATGTGATCGAAATACTAGTGTATGAATTGTAGTTGACGAGTGTAATGTAACTGCCAAGTGTATTGACCATGGTTCCTTCAGTAGTTTTGACATTAGTCATTAGCATTCAGAAAGTCGTTCAGGACTAAGGATCTCATTCTGTTTGTTGTTTTTGTTGTTACCACAATGCTTGGGCCGATCTATTCTACAGCTTTCTTCTGTACAATAAAAAAAAGGTGGCAAATTTGATTGGACCAACCCTTTAGACTAAACTTTCTTTTCTTTTGGCTACCGTTATCTGGTTTTAACTACTGAGAAAAAGTGTCCCCCTCTCAATTCACACCGATTGTAAACCCGAAGAGGGTCGTGGAATGATCGGCTGAAAGATAACAAAAAGAATGAGATCAATAACATGCAAACACACTACACTTGCGAATTGTCTGCCAGACTAGCGTGCTAACCATAGCGCCAATGTAGGCTCCTGAGCTCATAACATTTTCTAATACAGAGTTGTTCTCTAGGATTGAGATTATAAAAAAAGATGATAAGTTGACATACGAAGCTATTTTTGTCAAATCTCTTTGTTTCTTAAAACTCAAATTTCCTTTGTGTCGCAAAAGAAAATATCCAAACGACTGGCATTAAGACTTAATTCAGAGTTATATACTTTTGACTCTGTTTTCAGCTAGGATTGAACTGAGATCTGATTTCTCTCTCTTGTCATGCATTCATGTATGTGATGAACCAGTTTGGTGACAGAGGTAGTTGCGTATTGCCCAGTGACGTCAGTGGTCTGGATTCGAGCCAATTTATGAACAAGAATTTAGAATCCTGATTTTCAAAGCATGTATAGCTTTCTTACTTAGAGAATTGGCTCAAGACCATCTCCCTTACCATCTATCTATCTATCTATCTATCTATCTATCTATCTATCTATCTATCTATCTATTTCTGTTGGGGTTGCCTCGTCGCTGAGATAATAGTACATTTTCGACCGGTTCCTGTGTCCAGTGTTTCGAACCTATTTAAAAGCAAGCATTTTGAATGCTGGTTTTCAAAGCCAGTATACCTTCCCGTTTTAAAGGTTGGCATAACCGAAACTCCACCTCTCCATAGGACTTAGCTAAGCTTAGTAAATAATTATATTAATTTATGTACCTGCATGGGTAGAAATTATTCCATGAGTAGATCATCGCAATACTATGCTGGGTCCCCCATGGCATTTCTCGAAGCAACTGAGGTTACTTGGTGGTGCCCATCTCCTCTCCAAGTAACATAACACAGGTTATACTGAGTTACATGGTACCAGTAGCAAGGGGTAATCCTTTCAACCACTTTATTAGCTTCAAATAATATTATTTCAACTTTACGCATTCAGTAGTAAATACTTCTGATTTTTTTATCGATATTTACTTGTTTGGTACAAGGCTAAAGTTTTGGAGCGTTCAGTGAGGCTCGAATTTACTACAGTAGCACTGGTTTGTTGGACTAGCTTGCAGACCATTACTACATGGAAAGGCGTCCATTGTATCGATATTTATTAAGCTTGGCTTAGTCTGGCACAAGGCTACAAAGGTGGTGCACTCACTGAGGATCAAACTAAATACAATAGTAATGGATAGTAGGACTAATTTGCAATTCATTTCAATTATTATCTATCTATCTATCTATCTATCTATATATCGAAGCATGTTCATTTATCTATCTATCTATCTATCTATCTATCTATCTATCTATCTATCTATCTATCTATCTATCTATCTCTGTTGGGGCTGCCTCGTCGCTGAGATAATAGTACATTTTCGACCGGTTCCTGTGTCCAGTGTTCGAACCTATTTAAAAGCAAGCATTTTGAATGCTGGTTTTCAAAGCCAGCTTGCATTGCTTAGCTTAGTCTGGCACAAGGCCACTTATTTTGGGCAACCAGTGAGAATCATACTCATTACGGTAGTAATGGTCTAGAAGACTAGATTATTAACCATTGCACCATGGCGATGTATTTTCTGACTATTGAATCAGATCATCTAATAGTCACCCATCCACGTACCGACCAGACTCGTTAATGAGGCGGGGTCTGGTGAATCCAAGTGTACGCATAATCAACTCATTATCAGATCTTCAACGCATTGGATGCGTCAGAAGAGAACTCGACTTTCTAACATGAAGTGACTGGGAGCGAAATCAAACCTGATCACACCAGTAACAGCGTTGTTGGGCAACGTTCATTTGCAGAAACCGCTACTTTCGAAAACTTTATGGCCGTGAGCACAGGCATTGTTCTAATATCCTGAAACTATTACCGATTGGATCTCTATCGCACACCAGCAGTGGTCTGGATTGTCCAGTGGTTCTGGAATGACCTTTCCCGACCTTCTACAACCGTGGCATCCTACTTCAAAGTTGACTTGCGGGAAAATTCAGATCCTCGAGTCAAGTAGCGTATCAAGGATCAACTGTTAACGAAGCGAAGGGCCAGCTCGTTAATTAGATGATTCTTCACTTGATCGCTATTTTGTTCAAATCTGACACTTTGGAGTTGTTAGGGATTTGGAATTTGGCCCCAATAAGAAGTAGTGGTGAAACCGTTTCTAATTGTTTCTTCTCCAGAATAGTTTATCTCTTTAGGCTTTGAATGTGTTCTTTCAAACGATTTCTGTACACATCACACATTAGGCATTAAAAAAAGAAGAGATTTTAAGATTTTGTTTGATAGATTATTCTTTTTTTCTTTCTTTCTTTCTTTCTTCCTTCCTTCTATCCTTCTTTCTTTCTTTCTATCTATCTATCACAGTTTGGTCATATCTATATATCTTAGTCTGGAAGTCTATTTTTAAAGGTTTCTTCCCCAGAACAGTTTATTTCTTTAGGCTTAGAATGTGTTCTTTCAAACGATTTCTGTATTAATAATCCTTACACATCACATATTAGGCTTTTTTTAAAAGAAATTTTAAGATTTTGGTTAATAGGTTATTGTTTCCTTGTTTCCTTCCTTCCTTGTTTCCTTCCTTGTTTGTTTGTTTGTTTGTTTGCTTCCTCCCTCCCTCCCTCCCTTCCTTCCTTCCTTCCTTTCTTCTATCTATCTATCTATCTATCTATCTATCTATCTATCTATCTATCTATCTATCTATCTGTTGCATAGCGGGGTGAATGTCCTGGACTCGGATAGAAAGGAAACTTGAAGACTTGCTTGTAAAAATATCTTGACATATTTTTTATTTCGTAGCATACATCTTTGTCGGCCGGAGAGTGAAAATTGGAAGAGAGATGATGGGTGCCGAGAGACCGTTCCCAACTTATGTCTTCCCAGCCCTAGGCGGTCTGCCTCCTGGCTGCTTGGGTCCTCTTCAGGCTTAGGATTTGATCTTTCAAAAGTTTGAGATCTCTGTACTGTTACTCATACTATATTTAGTACATTAATTCAGGTATATTGGGTAATGGGACCAAAAATTAAGGTAACACACTTTCATTAACTCTAATCATTACATATATTGTGACACAACGAATTCTGACTGTAGGGGGCGAAAATAAAACAAAAATGGATTTTAACGTCAGCTGCATTTGAAACCCGTATACATAGGTAATATTTTGGATTTTCTTAGTGTTACCCACTGATATTACTACAACTTCATCACTCCCTCGTTTATCATTAGTCAGTTTCTACACTGAAACACCAACTATTTTTGGTGGTAGTTCAAAATTAAGCACCAAATTTGACCATACATTCTTTTAGCCTGTTTCGACTCACGATTTGTATATTGCGTATTGAAAATCAGGAAGAAAAAGTCATTGTTAGTGGTCAGTAATTAATGCAAGCCTTACCGAAAAAAATAAGGTTAACATAGGTTGAGTACCCCGTATTCGAAAACTGGAAAAACTGGAATTTTCTAAATTGTCTTTAGTATGATTCAAAGACGAGAGATGATGCCAATTTCCAAGCCATTTAACTCATTCTGACTACAGTAAAAGCTTGGTTGTCTTTGTGAAACACTTTTAGAAAACGTAAAAGTATATTTACATCACACATGGTGAAAGATGAAACAAGTCCTAATTAAAACAAATTATTGTCAACGCCAGACCTACATGAAATAATCACAGTACTTTTTGCTTATTCTCTCATCTGTACAAAGACATTGTTGAAAATGTTAAAAAAATGCTAAAGATGCCCCAATGAGTAACAGTTATAAGAAAAAGAGAAACCGTTTATGTTTATCTATAGCGCAGAGAGTCAAGATATAGAGAAGCTGGACAGAGGTGTAAGTGTATTAAAAAATCCGAAATCCGAGGCAATTTGGATAAGGCGTACTCAATCTGTATATGTTTAATGTAAAAGCATTGCTAATTATTTCGCTATAGAAATGCATTGTAAATCAAATGTGTATAGAAACCCATTGAAAATGATTCTGCTATATTAATGTGTTGTATTCTTTTTCAAATATAAATGTATTGAAGATTATTTTACTATGAATTGAATTCCAAATAAAAAAAGAAAAAGATTGTCATTGGTTAGGAGATAAAGCGAGCGTTGCTGACAGAATAGAGCTATTACATGTAAATGCGTTACTAATGTTTTACTCTAGAAATGCATTGCTGATGATTTTACTATAGAATTGCATCGAACATTCTTTTACTATAGCAATTCATTCAAAATGATTTTAATATAGAAATGCATTGTAAATGAATTTTCTATAGGAATGCATTGAACTCAGAAAAAAAGATAATCATTGGTCAGGAGTTACTGATAGAATAGGGCTAGTATATGTATAATTCCATTTTGTATGTTTTCTTAATACTTGTCTCTTATATATATTTATCATACTGAAACAGTCATGTTCAAAGGGCATCCATATACGAATCGATTTACGTTAACAGGTCAGCAACGCTCTCATGTTAACCAATGCACTATGGTCATTGATTCCTGTCCTTTGGATCTGGACTTAGACGTCAAAATTCTTCATAGCTTTTGGTGTGGCCATCTTCTTTGAGGTTTTTATTTTCATCGCTTTCTTTTCTCTTTGCTCAGTTTTTCGTTTGACCTTTTTCGTTAACTTGCTTGTCCTCAATTCTGTCATTTCTTGTTCATCTCTTTGTCTTCTCTTTTCTCTCCAATTGTCTTTCTATTTCTTCTTTTTCTCCTTCCTCTTATTGCCTTACTTCTTCTTCCTCGGTATCTCATTGTGTTCCCTTTCTTTACTTCTATTGTTGTCTCTCTGCTTCTTCTACTTCTCTTTTAACTCTTTTAGTGTTGATATTTCCCTTTAGACTCATTTTATTGCGGTCTCTTCATTCTTTTCTTTCGTTGCATCTCTATTTCTTCCTTTTCTCCTTCCTCTGATTGCCTTACTATTTAGGTTATAAAGCTAGAGAAAGACGAAATAAAACAACGCATAGCGATAGGCTGGAAAGCATTTGGCATGAATAGAGACATTCTGAAGATCACCTTGCCAATGTGCCTAAAGCGTAAAATATACAACTGCTGCATAATATCAGCCATGACTTATGGATGCGAAACATGGAAATTAACCAAACGAGCTGAAAACCAACTCAGAATAGTGCAGAGAGCCATGGAAAGAGAATTTCTAGGGATAATCCTAGGAGATAAAAAAAAGATCAACATGGATCAGAGAGAGGACTAGAGTGAAAGATATTATACAACTAATTAAGTAGCAAAAATGGAGATGGGCTGGCCACCTAGCAAGATGACATGACAATAGATGGGGGAAAAGACTAACCGATTGGTGCCCACGGGACAGTAAACGAAGTAGGAAAAGACCAGACACAAGATGAAGGGACGAGATAGAAAAGTTCGGCGGTAAGACTTGGCAGAGGTTAGCACAAGATAGGATGTCATGGAAGGAGATGGAAAAGGCCTTTGTCCAGCAGGGAACTTATAACGGCTGATGATGATGAGGATGATGATGATGATGATGAGGTTGGTATCTTCCTAAATGAGCTACATTGACAAGTCTTAGATGTTAAGGAAGATGTATTGTATATATAAATACAATACAAAAGTTGCAGTCATCATCTTCAGTCGGAAGAGAAGTTGGAGTAGAGTTTGACCCTGCAGCAGCCAGTCTTGTTCTTGTACTCATTGCTCTTTCCTTCTTTCTTTCTTTTTTTCTTTCTTTCTTTCTTTCTTTCCAGTGACCTTCTCATTTCTTTTATTTGGGGTTATCTTGGTCTCCTTCTCATTATTTCCCTTTCTGTTTCCTTTTTCCTCCTCATTGTCTTACACTTTTCCCCTTATACCACCTGTGCTAAACTTACAAGACTTACACACCGCCAAAATGTATAGTAGAATTACGCAAGGAAGTAGAAGTAGGAGCAGAGTTTGACTCTGGAGCAGCCAGGCTTGTCCTGCTTTCTTTTTTGGCAAACCCAAGGACAAAATCAGGATTGACTTTACTTTCCTATGTAACAAGAACAAGAACAATCCTCACCAAAAATAGGGGAGTAAACCGATACATAAAACCCCCATTCCCCTACCGTGATCTGAACTCATGATCGCTAGCCTGGTGTGTTACCACCTGCACTAAACTCACAAGTCTTACATACCTCCAAAATTTATAGTAGAATTATGCAAGGACGTAGAAGTAGGAGCAGAGCTTAACTCTGGAGCAGTCAAGCTTGTAATTCTTTACCATTCCTGCTCTTTATTCTCCTCCTTTTTATCATTCCTTTTAGAAGTCTTTAATTCTTTATTTTATATGAAAACCTGCCCTGAATGATCTTAAGAACGAGTCCTTGATATTAACGTCATATATAACGCCGACTCGTCCATCTTTTGAACAGGAAAGTCAGAAGAGGCTTTGAGGTTGGCAAATTGAGGCCAATTTATGTGAATACAAATAATAACAAGTCATTCTGACCTTCTTTATTCTCTTCAAACGTCAAAGGAAGAACGAAAAAAAACTATTTAAAGGAGGATTCACACGGAGAAGACACAAATATGATGGAAAGAGAAGAAGCAAATGGGAAAAAAAGAATATTATGAGAGGAGAAGAGAAGAAAATGTTGGGATCAAGTTTACATCAGGCACCCTAAAAATCGTCGAATCGAAAAGCGACACATTTTGCCTCGACACCGGCAGTGTTTTTTTTAAAACTAACACTAACACATTAACAAATTAAAGGAGTATTCACACAGAGAAGAAACAAATATGATGGCAAGAGAAAAAGCAAATGAAAAAAAAAGAATATTATGAGAGAAGAGAAGAAAATGTTGGAATCAAGTTTACATCAGGCACCTTAAAAATTGTCGAATCGAAAAGGGACACATTTTGCCTGGACACCGAATGTTCGAAGTTAGTTACATTCGATAAAAAGTAATTTAAAAAAAAAACTAACACATTTTCGAAACCCTGATATACTTTCTCCCGGAAAATTAAAAAGTATTTTTCGTGCTTTCAATCCAACTATTCCTAGTAAAACTAGGTTTTGGCTTTTATAGCGATTATTAGAGTTTAAATTTTACAGTTATTCAGTAACTGTCATCTTAGCGTAATACAAAATAGAAAGAGATGGTTGGATTGAAAGCACAAAAAATACTTTTTATTTTTACGGGAGAGAATATCTTAGTAACAATCGAACAAATCCGGTGTCGAGGCAAAGTGTGTCTCTTTTCGATTCGACAATTCTTAGGGTGCCTGGTGTAATCTTGATCCAAATGTTGCGAAAAGGTAAGGAATAATAAAAAATGGGGATTAATGAAACAAATGAGACGCATAATGTAAAAGAAAAAGAGGATAAAGAAAAACACGGAAATTACAGGAGAGGTGGAAGAGGAGAAAGAAATAAAATAGAGGAAAGGACGAAGAAGAAATAAGAAGGAAAGAAAGAAAACAAAATAGATGGTCGAAATCAATTCAAAGAAGAACTAAGTAATGAAAATATAAAGAGAGGTGGAAAAAGAGAGAAAAGATAAAGAAAGGAACGAGAAAGAAAGAAAACCAGAAATAATACAATAAAATAAATAAAGAAAGGAAATAGAAAGAAAGAACATAAAAAAATAAAAAGAGGATAAGAAATACGGAAATAACAGCAAAGTAGTACCCGTAACCATTGGAGAACCCGGAACTGTTCAAAGGACTCTTGATATTGGAAAAGTTGGATATATAAGTTGAAATAATAGAGATCATAGCGCTATTAAAATCTACGAGAATATTTAGTAGAGAGCTAGACATTTGAGGAGACTTGCTGTCATTCGTGCCCCAGTGACAACCATCAGATACCTCGGGTGGGAAGGGAGATAAGTAAGCAATAGCGAGAAGTAGGAAGAAAAGAAACAATCAAAGGATTGATTGATTGATTTGTTTAGCGGCATATAAACCCTTGATGGGTCATTTAATGCCGAAATCAGTTTAAAATTCCGAAAATCGGAGATTTTTTTTGTTTTTTTTTAATAGTGTCTTACGACTTTGGTGAATGGTTATTTGTTTTTAACTAGAGTCTTGCGACTTTGGTGAAAGAACATGTGAATACAAATAATAACAATTCATTCTGACCCTCTTTATTCTCTTCTAATCTCAAAGGAAGGAAGAAAAAAAAAGAAAAAAAATTAGAGGAGGATTCAGACGGAGAAGAAACAAATATGATGGAAAGAGAAGAAGCAAATGGAGAAAAAAAAAGAATATGAAGAAGATTTACATCAGGCACCCTAAAAATTGTCGAGTCGAAAAGGGACACAGTTTGCCTCGACACCGGCTGTTCGAAGTTACTTACATTCGATAAAAAATAGGTTGTTGTTTTTTAAACTAACACATTTTCGAAGTTACTAAAATACTCTTTCCCGGAAAAATAAAAAAAAAGTATTGTTTGTGCTTTCAATCCAACTATTCTTCGTAAAACTAGGTTTTGGCTTTTATAGCGATTATTAGAGTTTAGATTTTACAGTTATTCAGTAACAGACATCTTAGCGATTAACCCCTGTTTGGTGGTGATGGGGGGGTCTTACCCCTCTGCAGGGGAAGCAGTCGGCATATTCTAGGACCCAGCCAACAGGGCCGGCAAGCAAAGGAGAAACAGCGAATGAAAAGTAAAGAAAAATAATATAGATGGAAACTAGAAACTGCCTCCGTCAACGCCATTGTCGCTACAAATTAAACAATTAGATTACAGATACCAGACTTTGCCATAGCAAAAGCTTGTAATAATTAATCACCAAACATATCATCAATAGTTTAATAACAACTATAATGCAATTATTTACAGTATTTCCATTATAGGTGAAGTATTGTAAATCATTATTATTCATTTTGTGACAACTGTTTACTTTCATCTCAGTTTTTCAGTTGCTTTTCATCGCAACTGTTACTCGGGCTGGCTTCCCTTCGACAGTGACTAAACGGTGTTGATCGCAAATAAAGGGAAGCCGGACTGAATACATGTTGCAATAACAAGCAACTGAAAAATTGAGATAAACGTAAATAGTAGTCAAAAAGATTAATAATAGTGATTGGCCCCCAAAGCATTGAAGCTCATCCGCCGAATAAGTTCCAAAGTCGCCGAACGACACGACGAACCGCGCGTGACCGTCTGGCTCTTCCAGCGTATCATCCGTGGCAACACGTTCTCCATAGTGACAGCGCGAACAGACAGAGTTGTCCGTTAAAAAGAAAATGACGTATTTTGCTCACATTTAAAAAGAAAAGAAAAGAGGAAGCTTAAAGACAGTTATAGTGAAAGTTGAATAGAATGTCTTAATAATGTCATAACTGAATAATGAACTACAATGCAGTTTATCATATTCATTCATGATGACGTCACCGTAATGACGTCATGTCTTATTATCTCTGAAAGCCATTGTCAGTGGTCAGTATTTAATGCATTGAGAAAATATTGAGAAAATAAGGTTAATACAAGTTGAGTACCCCGTATCTAAAACCGTAATGTTCCGAAACTTTTAAAAGTCCAACATGACGTTACAATTGGAAAATTCGATACCTGACCTGTAGGATGATTCAAAGACGAGAGATGGGGCCAATTTCTAAGGCATTTAACTCATTCTGACTACGGTAAAAGCTTGGTTGTCTTTGTGTAACAATTTTAGAAACGTAAAACAGTATTTACATCACATATAGTGAAAGACGAAACAAGTCCTAAGTCCAGACCTACATGAAATAATCACCTTATTTTTTGCTTATTTTCTCATCTGTACAAAGATATTGTTAAACAAGAAATGAAGGAAAGAAAGAAGGAAAGATGTAAAGAAGGAAATAAATGTTAACGAACTCGCAAATAAATCCCCGGATCCGGCTCAAAATTTAATCGATTGTTCCTTAGTTCACAGCCCCACCCCCCGATTCCACAAAAGGAAATTGAAATTCATTGATAACTTTTGGGGATACAGTTTGGACAAACAGAGAGACAAACATGAGTGAATACAAAACCCCACTTCATTGGCTGAGGTAAAGAAACGAATTAAGGATGTCAGAAACAAGAATGAAGAATTCAGGAAGGAAAACAATGAAAACATCGAGAAATCAGTCTCTATCTTTTTCTCAATTTTGGAAAATCCTTTTCTTTTTTCTTTCTTTTATCACACAAGGATTTACGCCTCCCAACCAGCTGAAAAAAATATCCTGTGTGTTTATATTAAAGAGAGTGATAGCATCAATTTGTTGCCAAGCCATATCGGTCTCCCTTTTGTGCTTGGCTGCGAATTCTTTTTTGGCAGATCGAAAATTTCTTCGGCATCTCTGAATGAAGAAATAACCACTGATCTCTGTGAAAATGGTTACCGTTTTTGTGTCTCTACCCCTTACTGTATCTCTCCTCACCTTGGATGCTCTGGCCCTGTATTTTCGGGAACGGGTGCGTGGGGAGAGTGAGCTGGCGTCGGCTGTTTTGTTCTGGGTATCTGTGTCATTATTCATCGCTGTCGAATCTGCGAATATTTGACAGCACAACAAACAAGAAAAGGAGTCTTTCTTGCTTAGAATAATAAATGATTGTAAGAGAAGAACGGCCACTTGGGAGGAAGGAAGGAAGGGAAGGAGGGAGGGAGGAAGGAAGGAAGGAAGGAAGTGGAGGAATGAGAGAAAAAAAGGGGAAGGAAGGGAGGAATGAAAGAGGGAGAAGAAGGGGGAAGGAAGGGAGGAAGGAAGGAATGAAGGAAAGAAGAGAGTGAAGAGGTAAGGAATATTGGAACCGAAGGAAGGAAATAAAGGAAGGAAGGGAGGAAGAAAAGAAGGAAAGAAAGAAGGAAGGAAGGAAAGAAGGAAGGAATGGATGAAGGAAGGAAGGATGAGAATAAGGAAGGGAGCAAGAAATGGAAACAAATTTATCAAAAAATGGAAGGACTAATTGAAAAAATTAGAAGATAGAAAATAAAAAAGACGCAAACGAAAGTCATGAAAGAGAGAATGAATGAAAGAAAAATAAATAAATAATGAAAATGAAGATGTAATGAAAGAGAAAGATAAGGAGGAAAAAAGGAGAAAATGAAAATAATTGTAATGAAGGAAAAATATAAAAAGAGGATAGGAAGGAAATAAAGGAAGGAAGGGAGGAGGAAAGGAAGGAAAGAAAGAAGGAAGTAAGGAAAGGAAGACGGAAATAAAGGACAGAATGAAAGAAAGAATGAATTTTGATACGGACTTTAACGACAGATAAGACTAAAGCTTGAATAAAAGAATGAAAAAAGCAAAAATGCAATGAAGAAAATCGAAAAGAAAAAAAAATGATTGAAAGAAGAAAAATATAAAATGGAATGAAAAAAAAAGAAAGAAATTGAGAAAGAAAGAGAAAGAGGGAGAATGGACGTAGGAATAATGAAAGATGGGAAGCAAAGTGATAGCAAAAAAGAAGAAGAAAAAGAAAGAGCAAGTAGGAGAAGTTGGAGAAAATCGAAATAAGCGAGGCTAGTTACATCGGAGCGTTTCTTCGCAACGGATAACGGTCCCTTTGTTTAAAGGTAGTTGCTTCTATTTGTTTATTCGGTGGAGAGAAGCAACCAGCTTTTGCCCCAAGCGTCGAAGATCAGGTTACCTAGAATGATACAAAAACAGATACAGACACAAACGTATGCGTGGACACGGATGCACTTGTGCAAACACAATGAAGAGCACGCATGCGCACATGACTTATATACTTTCTTCTTTTAACTCCCAGAGCAATAAGCTTTCGAATATTAGATACCGTCAACCAAAACTGTCACCAAAACTGTCAACATAGGTTTCTTCAGTTTTTAAGTAGGTCTTGCTGGCTGGCTATGTATGTATGTATGTATGTATGTATGTATCATATGAAACATTTAAAATTGTACTCCTTATTAAGTCTAGAAAAAACTTTTTTGTTTTTCAAATAGTAGGGGGTTCAATTTACAATGTAAGTTTATGATAAAATTGGTCCCTTAGTTTATGTCCTGCAGCGTTCACGCTTGTTGTTTTTTAAATTCAGATTTCTTTAGTGATCACTGCCCAACAAAAGGCGGAGAAGTAACTTATTCATTGATCACTCAAATTTTAAGTTGGTCTTGCTGGCTGGTTATGTATGTATATATCATGCGTACAGGTCGCACCAGTGGAGCTAGAGGGCTAACATTTTTAAAATGTACTCCTTATGTCTAGAAAAAAACTTTTTTTTGTTTTTTCAAAATTTCACCCCCAAAATACGTTTTTAGTGGGGGTTCAATTTACAATGCAAGTTTATGCTAAATTGGTGCCAAATTTATGCCTGGCTGTGTTTTTTTTTGTTGAAAATTCGGACCTTTTAGTGGCCCAACAAATAGGCGAGAGAAGTAACTTATTCATTGATCAGCCCTTTGCCCAATTTTTTAATTGATCACCCCCCCAACACGGCATGCTGCCAAAAGACGTTGGTTTCTATTGCGTGACTAACCAGACCTGTTTCTTTTTAGCTTTACTCTTTCCTTGGCATAGTTCTGTGTCTGACTTTCTCTTCCAAGTTAACTTGTTTTTTGATTTCCTTTTTGTTTCTTTCAGAGCAACCCAGAAACACGTACGCGGTCAGAACACACTCAATACTGGTCATGCTTTTCTCAAGTAGCAGATCTTTATTTTTATGAAATGTATCTTTCCTCTTTCCTTTTCTCTTCTTACTGGGGATTCGAAACTAGTTTTCCCACAGCGTTGTTTACTCATATTCATATTCTTACTTTCTTGCGTTCTTTTTCTAATACTAATATCCTCTTTCCTCTTCTTCTCCTCTTCTTCCTTTTCTTACTTTCTTTCGGCCATTAATATCCTCCTTCCACTTTCCCGCCCCCCACTTCTTATTTTTCTTTCATTCTTTCTTTCGTTCTTTCTTTCTTTCTTTCTTTCTTTCTTTCTTTCTTTCTTTCTTTCTTTCTTGCTTTCTTTCTTTCTTCCTTCTTTCATTTCTTTCTCACCAAATCCCATTGTCTCTTTTCTCTCATGTTTACAGTCTCCCACCCATGTTCCTATTGTGCTGGTATATACACACGCGAACAAATCCCATTGATTTCTTCTATTATCAAGTCGTTGATAGTTCTCATCATCATGATCATGATCCTGATCATGATCATCATATAATATAGCAATATTATGGTATATCCACGACATGATCCGAAAAGTGGATATTTGTGGGAATCAATTGTAATGGTTCATTACAAG
>VCCN01004638.1:12068100-12081589 GCA_006491835.1 Architeuthis dux
ACGAACTGAAAACCAACTTAGAATCGCACAGAGAGCCAAGGACAGAGGTATCTAAGAGATAGAAAAAGATCAACATGGATCAGAGGGAGGACTAGAGTGAAGGATAACATACAAATAATTAAGCAGCAAAAATGGAGAAGGGCTGCTCACCTAGCAAGAAGAGATGACAACAGATTGGGCAAAAGACTAACCGACTGGTGCCCATGGGACAGTAAACGCAGTAGGAAAAGACCAGATACAAGATGGAGGGATGAGATAGAAAGGTTTGCAGTAAGACGTGGCAGAGGTTAGCACAATCTAGGTCGTCATGGAAGGAGATGGGAAAGGCCTTTGTCTTTGGAATCATGACGGCAGATGATATATATATATATATATATATGGTAGAGGTAATTTGACAATGTGGAAATGAAAGATTGAGAAAAGCGTGTTACGTCTCAAACATATTTATTATCATGAAGATAAGCCTTTATGACTTTTCGTCGCTGCAAGCGGCGTCATCAGAAGAGGTTTGAACATTGCAGAAAAGTGCAGGTACATCCTCCCAAGTTGGGATAACCGAATGAAGTGAGAAATTATTGTTGGTTTTGTTTCTGGTGAGGGAGAGTGGAGGAGGGCGGGTGACCTAGTTATTGGCCGAAGGGTCAATGTAAATCTGCTCCGGGGTCCCATTAGAAAATGTTGTGATCATAGCTCTGGCCGTTTTTGAGTTTTGCAATCACGGACGGATGGACAGACGGACATGTGCTTAATTATAGTAAGAAGCAAATCGTGAACACTGTCTGACACAAACGAAGGAACAAATTTAGCATGAATTTACATTTAAGGATGGATTAAATCGCCGTCAAAAAAATTAATTGATAAAATAGATGGATGGAAATCAGCTAGTGTTTAATTTAGTGAAGTAGAGTAGCGCCCTTACACTGGCTACGGCATCAGGCCAAGGCCAAAGTTCCACATATCAGAAGTATCTCTGTCTCGGATTTGAAGTTTGCGATATGTAAATTTAGAGCCGATAAACATCCGAAGTGGTGTCACTCATTTCAACATACGTTATTTTCCTCATAGCTGGGGGAGGAGACAGGTTCATGCCTTTTAAAGGGCATTGGTGGCAGTCTCAGTCTCAGTCGGAGTTTGAACTCGCATAGTGTGTAATTTAATTTGTTTGGAAAAAGTGATTTATTATCACTCTTTTTTTACATTGTTAAAGGGGGGCGGGGGGCTTATGTTAAAAAACCGGGCATAATATAAAAAAGGGGGTAATATTAAAAAAGGGGGTTAATGTCCTGAAAAAGGGGGTGTTAATATTCAAAAAGAGGGGGCTATTGTCCAAAATATGGGAGGTTAAATATCCAAAAAGAAAGGGGGTGGTAATTGTAAAAAAAAGGGTGTAATGTTAAAAAAGGAGGGGGCTAATGGTAGTGTTCTGAAATATATAAACACTTTTTAAAAAATCCATTTTCATTACAGGTTTTAATGCACCAAAGTAGGAAAAAATGCTGTGGGGTTCGAATCATTTTGCGTGAAACTGTAGTTTAACACTTAAAGTAGTCCCATGGACAGGTACACCACTCTCCTTTAGGGTTATATTTGGTCTTTTTATTGCCTCTCTGATTAATGCCCTCCTTACTGGGTCAGTGAGTTTTGGTGAGCGGCCCTCTCTTGGTAGGTTGTTGTGGTGCCATAGTCTTTGCACCACGTAATAATGGATGTAATAGTGCTCCATGGGATGTTCAAAGTTTGGGATTTCTTTCTATGATCCAACTCTGATCTATGCTTCTCCACAACTTTGTCCCTGATTTGTTGGGAGAGTTCCTTGGTCTTCATGATGGCGCTTGCTTGGTGGTATCCATTGCTTAGTAGTGTTGCAGACTTTTGGGCCTTTCAAAGCAGATGTATATATATACTGAGATCATGTGACTCTCAGATTGCACACATGTGGACTTTATTTAGCTAATTATATGACTTCGGAAGATTATTTGTTCCATCTGATCTTATTTAGGGGCTTTATAGCAAAGGGGTTGAATAATTATACACGCACCACGTTTCAGTTTTTTATTTATTAATTTTCAATATTGTAAAGACATTTTTTGTTAGGAACATATATTTGCTCGGCACCGGTTTGGCTTGGTTGCGAAACGAACGGCCTAAAACGTGTAAATAAATAAAGTAATGAACATCGTGCGGGGATCGAACTCGCGTCCACCTTGGAAGTAGCGCATCCGTATTAGATATAATTAATCTTGTACTGGCTAAAATTGCCGATTTTGAGGAGATTTGGTAATTATTGGAGAACGTCCTTGCATATTTTGAAATTAAATATGGATTTCATCTTTAAAAAAATCTCTCGTAAAGACGTATTAAAAGGAATAAACACAACCATTGGTTCCATAGGGTGAGTCCCCTTATAACGTCTTAAAGGGGTTGCATAAGAGCCAGTAATACCATTGTCTCTCCCCGAAACCGATAAATAATCCTGATGCAGACCATTGTCTCTCTTTAAAGTACCCTACCAATTCAGATCATTTAGCGCATCAGTAACGGTTGGGTGTGTTAATTTAATCACCAGGAAGGCAATCACACTGACCGCTTGCAAAATGGAAGGCCCGCCATCGGCCAGGTTCAGAATTCACCTGGTATCTGTTCCCCACTAATTAACACCTGGCCGGAACAACAGGAGACAACTAGGCACGGGATACATTAGATTCTCTCTTCCTGTACTCCTCTATACCGTTAAGTACAGAAGGTATAAGCACCATTCGAGCCAATTAATATGGGGAAAATCTATGGGAAAATCATCCTCGTGTTGTATAGCAATACACGATTCTCACTGCCAAATAACAGCTCACAATTGTCACCTTCTTGTCGAATGATTGCTGAAAGTTTTCACAATCCTCTCAAATATCAGCGGACAATTCTTACAACCCCCCACCCCAATAATAATCAAACTGTAAAATAACAGCTAACAATTGTCACAATCTGTTCAAATAAATATTGTCACTTTTCACTATCCTGTCAAATAACAGCAGATATCCTGTCAAATAGATGCTAACTGTTGTCAAAATCACGACAAAAAAAGAAATGTTACGATCTTGTCAAAGAAGTATTGATATTTGTCACAGTCCAGTAAAATGACATCAGCATAGCCTTTACATTACAGTAATCTTCAAGTGATAAGTAAGAAATGTCTACGATTTCATATGACGACTTAAAACTGTCTGAATGTTGAGAAACGTTACGTTTCTGTTAAATGACGGTTTAGAATTGCTTTAGTTCAGTCAAATGACGACGGACAATGAAGCAATTTTTCTAAAATTGAATACAGATAACAATTTCCTAAAATCATTGTCATAAAGAGAAATTCCCTTGCTACTTCTTTAGAGTTTCGCGAAAAAACATTATTTTTTTTTATTCTATTCTTTAGTGAAAGAAAGATAACGTCTTTACCCAAAAGGTGAATGTTATTAATCAAGCTAAACTTGATTCTCTTATTTAATCTCTTTTGTTCTTTGTACAAAATACCTCAAACGGTATGGTTAATGATTAAACAAGCCTGGAAGTCAGACCATAGATGTGTTCTATAGCCATCTTGGACTTGGAGAAAAAGGAAGACTCGAAACTTGGTTTATAAAAATATGATGATATATTTTTATTGTATCAGATACATCGTGCCGTGGCGGAGAATGAAGAGCGGGATAGAGATAATGAGAGCCGACAGACTTTTCTGACAGGGAAATTGGTCTTGTGTCTTCCCAAGCCAGTCTCTCAAGGGCGTTCTGTCGCTTTTTTGGGGTTCAAACGCCCACGCTGGTTTTCCAGCCGTCCACCGATAGGTCGGGGTTCAGTCGATATCCTGTTTATGACTTTTGAACACCTATTGTGTCTGTTCCGGTCCATGACACCTGCAGTTTGGGATTTTGGTCGATATCCTGTTTATGACTTTCAACACCTGTGGGGGTCAAATCTGTGACCCCCGCCCACGGCTGTCTAAGTATCTAACACTCGTATATGTATCTGATTTCATTAGCCTGGTACAAGACATATATAGACGAGGTGGTGGGTCAGTGACCCGTATGTGGAGCGTTAGCCATCTGGATGTGGCGAGCATTTGGCTTTAAAAGGCCAGGCGGCGACAATTCGTCAGTCGGCTCTAGGATTTCCTATCAAAGCTACGTTGGAGTTGTACTGTGAATTACGTTGATAGCGCATCGGATTTCGTGACAGTGGTTATAGCTTACCGGTGATAAGCGAGTAGGCGTCCCTTGAAGGTATCGTTCCGGTGCTGCAACTTTGATGTGCCATTTGACTTACTGTGTCGTTTTCCTTCACCCCCTTAGAAACTACATTATATCCGCATTTCTATGTCATTTTTGTACTTGAAATCATTAACACAGTTGAGATGTTTTTCACTTAGCATAATGAGGTAACTTTCACCCTGATTGTACACTATATACTCAGTGTTGGTGTCATTTACATGGATACCAATGAATTAACAGCCGAACAAAATTGTAGTAATGGCTGTTAAATTAGCACTTATTAAATCTATGTGAAAACCATTCACGTGTATTTATTATCAAGCTTAGCTCAGGTAGAAGGCCACAGGTTTGCGACACCTGGTTCGGATTTAAGCCATAATAAAGTAGTAATGGCCTTGCTTGCTAATCTTTACCCAACAACGTAATGCCCAAATGGTCCTCTTATATCTTCAAAAGTCGTTTCTTCTCTAGCACAGCTATAATCCGAAATCACTATGTGTCTTTCTTCTGTGATATAGACACTAGAATCAGCTATAACATCAAACGATGTCGACCTCTTCAAACGGGAAATCTTTTTATATTTGCCATGGGTAATTAAGAACGACGAAAGAGAAGAGCTCGGGTTGACTTGTATTTACAGATTAGTAAAAACATGGATAATGTGAAATTAAGTATGGTACTGGGAATAGCTAAGCATGCAAAGTAGCCTTTACGTCATCTCATGATATAAGTAATATCTTTATAGTCATGGTAGACAGGTATGTATCGATTTTCTTGTCATGATTTTTACTGAAGCCCATGAACAACAGATGTTTCTAACATTTGAAAAGCATTAGTTGAAAATATGTTTTCTCCGAAAGGAAGGGAAATCAAAGAATAAGAATGTAAACCACATTATAAATAAATGCGTCAATCTATTACAAAGGAAATATAAAAAGCAGGCATAGCAGAGAAGAGACAATGATCCACTGGGGATTACGCGGATGTCTTGGATTCGATCATCTAAACAAATGGTATCAGCACTGACCAGAAGCTGTCATACAACTTCTTTTAAAAATATTTGCGAGATCATAGACGTAATTGTGCCAGCTAACCACAGGGAGAAGACAAAATGAAACAATAAATATAGAAAAAGGTCTGGTTAGTCACAAAATAGAAACTGTCATGCGACCAATGTCTTTTAGCAGCATGCCGTATTGGGGGTGATCAATTGCACAATTCGAAAAAGGGGTGATTAATGAATAAGTTACTTCTCTCGCCCTTTGTTGGGCAGTGATCCAAATTTTTTAAAAAAAGCATGAATGCTGTCGGACACAAACTAAGGAAACAATTTAGCATAAAATTAAATTGCAAATTGAATCCCCTACTAAAAACCAATTTAGGGGGGATTTAAAAATTAAAAAAACACCAAAAAACGATTTTTCCAAACATCATCATCATCAGCCGTTATAAGTCCACTGCTGGACAAAGGCCTTTCCCATCTCCTTCCATGACGACCTATCTTGTGCTAATCTCTGCCAAGTCTTACCGGCAAACTTTTCTGTCTCGTCCCTCCATCTTGTGTCTGGTCTTTTCCTACTTTTTTACTGTCCCATGGACACTTTACGCTTATTAAATGAGTAAATGTTGAAATATTCAGCCTTCTAGCTCTATCGGTGCGTGATACATACATAGCCAGCCAGCAAGATCAACTCAAACACTGAATAAACCTATGTTGACAGTTTTGGAGACAGCTTTGGTTGACGGTTTCTAAAAATATCAAGACAAATACCAAGGAATTGAAAAAGCTTTGGAACATACTAAGTGAAGCACTTGGGACCGTCTCGAAGACTAGAAGAAGAATTGGAGTAATTGGAGATTCAAAGAAAGGTTGAGACTGTTCAGACTACAGCAGTGTTGTGGTCGGTGAGAATATTGAAGAACGTGTGGGAGATATGCGTAGACTTGCTCAATCGATCCCGAGAAACAACCACCATACATCTGGTGTGAACATGCACATGAATAAAATAATAATACTGAGGAAGATTTTGGGGATGCTTGCAAACTTGCGGTCGCTTGATCCCCATCAACAACAACAGGACATTTAGTGTGGCTGTTTCAATTGAGGTTATTTATGTCAACTTTGCACTGATGCTCTTGGTGGGCAATGGGTACTTTGATGAATTACTGTTTGCACTCTGTCCCATTTCCTGATATCTTGACTAAAAGCTGTTTCGCTATTGGCAAGCTACGATGTTTGACAGAGCTATGACACTTCGAGTGTAAGCACTTAGACAAACCAATTTCCGAAAACTACCATACTTGTGGCATAAAAGACCCCCCGCCCCCGATAATGGCCCGAATGGTAAACGTTATCTTCATTGTCCGGCCCCATATAGGCTAGAACTTGAGAAGGTGTTAAAAAAAGATTTTAAAAAAAATAATCCTGTTATTGCAGTGTCACTTCCATGTATACATATATTTTGACCGCTGCCTTTCCACGAGAGTACCGTTAGCTCAGGATTGCGTATAGGTTGTTACCAAGGTGGACGCGGGTTCGATGCCCGCACTGCGCTCGTTTCTTTATTGTTGTATCTAGTCCGCCCATTTAACAATCGCTAACACCGATTCCGGGCTGATATGTGTTCCCAATTATTAATTAATTAATAATTGTCTTTATAATTATCATATTCTGTCGGATATAAAATTATCCTTTCCTTGATTTCATATATTTTAGTTTTAGTCAAATGCCTATTTTTCTAGCATATTTATAAAGCTATGATAGGCCTTCATATACTTATACAAGCCGGGCTGCTGCAGGGTGAAACTCCATTCCTACTTCTATTCTGACTAAAGAAGATTACTGTAACTTTTGTATTGTATGTATAATGAATAAATTCGTAAATCTATAAGACGTGTCAGTTAAGATCAGTTCGTAAAATAGCCGCCTTGCAATCCCTTTGTCGTGATTTCAAATCACTGTAGGGAAATTTTATTTGTATATATCGGTTTTGTTTAACTTGTCGTGATAGACAAACATTGTTTACCCTTCTGAATTACGTGAGGATTGTTCTTGTTGTTCTTGTTACGGCGTGGCAATAAAGTCACCTCCAATGGAATGGAGTTTGACAGCAAACTAGAATAGTCCTATCCTTTCACTACTTTGACGGTGGCTACAGGTTACAGGTGTTACTACAGGGTGTCCCTTAAGTCCCATAAGTAACGCCCAATTTGTCCCAAAAGTAATGCCCGTTCTATCTAAGAGAAGAAACCATTTAATAGTTGCTTTTGACAGTAATTTAATAATAATTTAATAATTGCTTCCGTTAAAACTGGCATTAATTTTGGGACGAATCGGGAGTTACTTCTGTGACACCCTATATAACAACGAGCAGCAGTAAACCATATATATTGAAGTTTGGTAAATTTGTGAACAACTTATATGGATTCTGTATTTCTGAGATGAGGTGTTAGTATTACTGATACCATTGTTCGGACTGAGATCCTCATCTTGGTTGTCATTTTCACAACGTTTCGGCCGATGTACCCTACGGCCTTCTTCAGGTGTCAAGTTTTGTCGGTACATCGGCCAAAACGTTGTGAAAATGACAACCAAGATGAGGATCTCAGTCCGAACAATGGTATCAGTAACTTATATGGAGTCAGACATTTCACTCAAAACCACAGATCACCCTACAAATATTTCACGATAAGTCCACCACGTCACTTAGAAACCCGAAGGAATCTCTATCTGATTTGCATAAGATAGGATTAAATACCAAAGAAATAATTGATATACAGAATTATTTGCAAACGTTATGATATATCTTTGCAGGACGCCTGCTGTAATACTGGGTTTCAAAGGATAATTTCATAGTTAATTTGCGCTGATTTTTAGATGCGTCCACGTATCTCTATAATACACTTTTTGGTCGGTCAGTCGGTCGGTCGGTCGGTCCCTAATATGTTAAATATCAATTTTCTCAGCTGTATCATGTTGGACTGATAAGAAACTTGGTCCAGACCTTCGGGTGCATAATCCTCATCTTCCTCCTCCCCTTCTTCCTCCTCCTCCTGTTACTACTACCACAGCTAATAATGCTAAATGTCAATTTTCTCAGCTGGATCATGTTGAATTGATATCGTTTATTTGCTGGTAGCTCCACAGAATCAACTTTGAGATCAGGTCGGCTTGGTCCTACAAATATCTAGACTTGCAAGCTCGTCCTTCCTGCGATAATTAGAGAATACGCCATTGTTCGATAGTTGGCTCGGTCAAGCAAATATTTAGTCTTGTAAGCCGTGGGGAGTGATTTCGTTCCTCATTAGGTGTTCTAAATACTTTGAGGTATGCCAGATTTAGCAGTCAGATATATATGTATATTATCTGTCCTTATTTGCTGGCGTTCAGTAAAGTCTGGTATCGTCATAGAACATCCAATTATGGTCAAACTCAGCGAATGCATTGAGAGACAGGAATTGTTTCTGCCCAGACACACGCTAGTACTTCTCCAATTTTAATAGGAAGCATTTGCGTGAATAATTTGTCTTCATCACGAACAAAACATAATATTAGTTAAACAAGTAGCGCCTTATCAGCTTAGCCTCGTTTAAACTCGGCGCATGCACGCACGTGACGATGCAAAAATCTTGTGATCCCAGTACCATAAAAACTACATTAACAACCACAACCCTTCGAAATAAAGATACGGATATTAGTCCAAACGAATTATCGGCTTAGAATAAAAAAAAGGCCCCAATGCAACAGAATAGCCGAAACATTTTTTCTTCCCGCCATTTTGGTGACACGACAGCGCCATTTTAATGAGACCTGAAACTTTAATGGTGGCATGTCAATCCTTCATTGTTTTTTCATGTATTAGCACATTGTTCAAATTTGATTGGGCAGTTTCAAACACAATAATTATGGGCCTAATCAGACCCTAGAGCCGACAGGGGACTTACGTGTTGTGTCAACTCCACGTGTATTAATTTCAAATGTCAGTTGTTAAATAATTAATTTAATCAAGTTCAGTCATTTAGTTGTTTGTCCACTCTAATATTTTCTTTTCGTTTTTAAAAAATTTCTGGATTCAATTTAATTTTCTTTGTGTTTTTACTTTCTTTCTAACTGAGATGACAAACCCAAGTCCTAATTATTTTTGTTAATGGTAATGGACTCCCTCCCGCCCGGTCTTTCCTGGTGGAGGACCTGTATGATGACTTTGGTTTTTTTTCTTCTGATTTGTTACAAGATTTTGGAGGTCGAGTGCCACTGGGTTGTCAGCACCTGTGAGTAGTGTAAAACAAACATGATTAAACAAACAACAAATATATAAACATAATATTATTCCCCAGTCCCCGTGAAAGAAAAGCGATAATCATATTTTTTTTTGCATAAATTAGCTTTATGAAATTTAAAAAAAGAAAAATTGTTTGAATTTCAAGGTTCCAAAGAATTTTATTTTTTATTTTCTGCATGGTCAAATTTGATTTGTCACAAATGGTATGCAGGTAAAATGCCACTGGGTTGTCAGCACCTGTGAGTAGTTTAAAACACAACTAAACAAACAAATAAACAAACAAATGAATGCTGGAAATTATTCAAATTTTCCCAGCATTTATTTTTTGAAAAATAGAGACTGAACACAAAGTTGAAAACCAGTTTTTCACAAGAAAATGGTTCCCCACACCAAATATCTTTCGCTTTCTTTTATCTTCAATTATCATTATTATATGTAATTTTTTGGAGTTTTCACACCAGTAGTATCTGGTGAATTTCACTAGAGATCTAGTTACAGCAAGTCTCTTCCTTACTCCAGCACTTTCCACAGTGTTCTAGCTGATTTTAGTAATGCTGTCGTCTGGATAGTTTTGATTCTTCATTGTATTTCCAGTACTTCCAACCCTTTTTAGAGGTTTTTATCTAGACTTGCAAGCTTGTCCTTCCTGTGATAATTAAAGAATTATCATTACTGTTCCAAGCCCTAATAATGCTGGACTTTACAGTTTTTCTTTTCAGTTCTCTAGCAAGATCGAGGTATTTATCCGGCCTTTTACTTCTTTTTTTTATTACTTACACCGCTAGTAACTGGTGGCTTTCCATGGAGATCAAATGATAGCAAGTCTCCTTATAAGTCCAGAAATTTCCTCAGCATCTTTTTCTTTTCTGTGTGTTCGCGTGAGATGTCTGGTGATTGTCACTGGAGATTTGGTGACAGCAAATCTGCTCAAATCTCCAGCACTTTCCTCGGTATTCTCGCAGACCGAAACACTACAGTAGTCTAGCGTCTTGAGACTGTATAGACTCTAGACAGTCTCAATCCTTCCCTGAATTTTATTATTCTTTACCTACGTCAGATTGAATGACAGACAACCGCTGGACATCGCGACTCACAACGTGGGTCCCCAGAGGTCATATGCGAAATTGTGGCCGGCAGAAAACAAGATGGCGTGGCGATTTAGACAGGTTCGTGGGGTATAGACCTTCCCTAACATTCGCCAGATTTCTCTATCACGCCTATTGCTATTGGTGATAGAGAAATCTGGCGAATCTTGGGGAAGGTCTATGCCAAAAGACTGCTGGTGCTGCTGCTGCTGATGATGATGACTTCAGATTTGTCTGACTAGAATACTTGAGGCAAAATGATAACAATGATCTCAGCCCGTGCTTCATTTATTTACTTGCACTGTAGTTTGTATTGTTTTCAAATCCATTCTGATTTCTGTTTGGCCTAAAGAAGGTGTGCGCTGCCTCTATAACGCTATTTTCGCTTTTCACCTTTTTTCGTAAAAGCGAAAAGGTGGCGTAACGCAAATATTCAAAAGGCTTGGGATAATTGTAGTAATACTGCAATTAGGACAGAGGATTTCTGGCCAATGCGTCAGGGGTTCACAGACAAAACTGTTTATATTAGATTTGGTGCCGAGTCAAATTTCTACAAGAGTTGGTGCCGTGACTCCACCTATAAATCTTAACTACCGTACATATGAAGTCGACCGAGAACTGCTGGACAAAGGCCATTCCCATGACGGCCTTCCATGACGGCCTAGATTGTGCTAACCTCTGCCAGGTCTTACCGGCAAACCTTTCTATCTCGTCTCTCCATCTTGTCTCTGGTCTTTTCCTACTGCGTTTACTGTCCAATGGGCACCAGTCGGTTAGTCTTTCCCCCACTCATCTATTGTCATCTCTAGATGACCAGCCCATCTCCATTTTTGCTGCTTAATTATTTGTATAATATCCTTCACTCTAATCCTCCCTCTGGTCTATGTTGATCTTTTTCTATCTCTTAAGAGTCATCCCTAGCATTGCTCTTTCTCTGTGCTATTCTGGGTTGGTTTTCAGCTCGTTTTGTTAATTTCCATGTTTCGCATCCGTAAGTCATAGCTGGCATTATGCAACTGTTGTATACTTTACGCTTTAAGCACATTGGCAAGGTACTCTTCATAATGTCTCTATTCATAGGTGTGGTAACAGCAAAAAGAAAAAGAAAGATATCAATTGTCCGGGAAACTATTGAAACGTAATTAGGAATACCTTGAATAGTGCGGTTTTGATTAGTGCGGGTTTTGATGTAGTACGGTTAAGATATTGCTGTACAACAAAATGTAAATAAAGTATAAACTGAAAAAAGAAATCACTTTAAATTATAATAAGACCTCGAACAGTGCGGTTTTGAAAAGTACTTACAATTTTCGAAGGAATTAACCGCACTAATCAAGGTATACCTATACATGTATGCTTTTCAGAATCACTTTCATTTATTACGTTTTAAAGTTGTCAAACAGCTTTTGTTAGTTTAGATGTTTGTGCCAGAGGATGATTTTATGTTCTGTAATATTGGCATGTTCGTTATGGTTTCATTGAGTACATGCTTGTGTGCATAATCACATTTGTTCGGCACTGCGAGACATTTACCATTCCTCAATCGTTCTCCCTCTCTCTCCGTCAGCCGCCTATTGCTATTGGTGCTTTTACATTATCTTAGTAAGCATCTTCAACTGTGTAATAGATTTCAAAAGACAGAAAAAGACGGAGGTATTTTTAAAACTTTCACCTTATCTGAGGACGAAGAAGATGACGATAAAAAAATAGAACGAAAAGAAAGAATTGAAAAGATAGAATATACAAACAAATAAACAAACAAATATTTAAACAACAAAACAACAATAAATAATGAATAGAAAACGAAGCCAAATAATATGAGATATACGAACAACAGAGAAAAAAAAGAATTAAATGAAAAAATACAATGGAGGAAGACAAAGATAGAGAAATGAGAAAGGTAAAGAAGAGTTTTAAAAAGCGATTTAAAATAAAAAGACAAAGGGATCGAGGCACGGACAAAAGAAGTCGTCTAGGCTAATCGTTACGTTTGAAGTCACATTCAGAAATGATTTCCCTGTATTGATAGCGGAGAAGGAAGCAATGGCGAGCGAAGAATGGAGTCGCTTTAACTTTGGGTATCTCGGTTGTTTGAAAAGTTTGGAAAAAGGAAAAAATAGGCGGAACATTTAAAAGAAAATAAAATAAGGAGAGAAGGGGAGAAAGTAGAATGAGTTTTTAAAAAAAATGAAAGAGTTGGATATGATGTAGGTGAATGAAAATGGAAGAAAAATGAACAGTGATGAATAAAGAAAGAAAAAGAAAAAAGAAACACGAGGAAAGTAAACAGGTAAGAAGAAACACAGGAAAAAAGAAATAAGAAAGAAAGTTAATGTCTTGATGAAAAAGAAGAAGAAAAACGATTTGCAGGAAAGATGGTCTGTATAACTAAAGTGGGAGTAAAGAAGAAAAAGACGAAAGAAAAATAAAACGTTAATTGTTTAGAGAAAAAGAAGAAGAAAAACGATTTGCAGGAAAGACATTCTGTATAACGAAAGATGAAGTAAAGAAGAAAAAAACGAAGGAGAAATGAAAGGTTAATGGTTTAAAGCAAAAGAAGAAGAAAAACGATTTGCAGGAAAGACAGTCTGTATAACGAAATATGAAATAAAGAAGAAAAAGACGAAGGAGAAATAAAACGTTAATGGTTTAGAGAAAAAGAAGAAGAAAAACGATTTGCAGGAAAGACAGTCTGTATAACGAAAGATGACGTAAAGAAGAAAAAGACGAATGAGAAATAAAACGTTAATGGTTTAGAGAAAGAGAAGAAGAAGAAAAACGAGTGACATCTAAGACAGTCTGTGAAATGTAAAATAAAGATAGTAAAAATGTATCAAACGAAATGGCGTCACTATGAGTTACGGAGAGC
>VCCN01004638.1:12214801-12226276 GCA_006491835.1 Architeuthis dux
CTTCTGTCTGGTTTAAAATGTTATATTTCTCAATTATAACAAGACATCTATACCTATTATCAAGAGAACTACTTTTCCCAATCAGATTGTACCAACTATCCCCACTGGTGGGGTGGGTTTGTACACTTTTTCCGAATGTTTAAATGATGATATAATAAACAGATTCAAACAGACAAATGTTTCACTAAGTCAATAGTAACTTTTGGTCATATTTACGTTTTAATGAACTAATTTCACATGAAATTGCAGCCATCTAAGTAAGAAATGTACCAGCTAGCCCCGGTACCTACAGGTATCCACAGCTTTTCAAAAGTTCACTTTACGCCATTTTTTCACTTTTACGAGAAAAGACGAACATAGCACCCATCGTTTGTTTTGCAGCGAGTCGTTGTAGAGGCAGCATGACCTCTCCCTCACCTGCACCCCATTATCATGTCCCTCCATACACCCCAACCTTCTACATCTCAGAATAACATACCATCATCACCGGGTTTGGGAGCTGGGGACACTAACTAAATGTCCTATATAAATTAATGGTGATTACTTCTTTGCTCTACGTCATTTCGGCCAACGAAAGGGTTTTTTTTAATTGGTACGCTGTACTTTCGGATAGCGGGGGAAACCTCTATCAGGTTAAAACTGGTTCCTGTTTTGTAGTTATTTGTAAAGTTTAACGTAGCCTCAATTATTCTCACGTTTCGCCCTCTTTCGTAAAAAGCGAACATTTGGCGTAAGCCAATTTTTAAAATGTCTTAAACCTACCATATTAACATCAACTCCTCTACAAGATCTTACGGGTGGAACTTTGGTTGGGATTTTGACATCTCAAACGAAACCCAGATTTTTGAAAAATAAAAGTAATTTAATAATTAGTCTCGTAGAGGCTTTTGTCGTTACTGATAATGAGGTTTAACCTTTGCTACGTTTGAAAGTGTTTTTATTCCGCCTGCAAAGATGCGACATTACTTTCTGAAAACGTAATATATAGGGTGTCCCATAATTATCTCCTTTTTGCATAAGTTGTAAGGGCAGTAACGTTGTACTGATTAGGCACCTAAGAGTAAAAGCAACGTTCAATTTCTCCACTAGAAAATACAAAGTTACTCCCCTTCACTTTGTATTAAATGGTGGAGAAATTGAACGTTGCTTTTACACTTAGGTGCCTAGTCAATACAAAGTTGTTCCCCTTACAACTTATGCAAATAGGAGATAATTACGGGACACCCTGTATTAGTAATATGCAAAAACTGTGGTTTATCTTGAATTTTCGTTTTTAGATGTGTCCAACACATCTTTATAAGACGCTTTTCGGTCGGTCTGTCGGTCGGTTCCGTTTATGTAAACAACAGAAAGAGGAAGGAAGGGGGGATTTACCGGCTGCTATAATTTCAAGAAGAGAATGTGTGACGTCATTAAAAGAACATCCATTCTGATCAATAGATGACGTATCAAGCGTTTGTTTGGTGTTGCCAAGTATCGTTTGTTATTAATAGCTAAAACTGTCTTCAAAATGGCTAAAATCGGTTAAACATTTCAATTTCCAGCTAAATTTATAGCTAAAAATGTTATATATACTCATTTAAAGCCCACATATCAAAAATAAAATAACCGTACACCAAGACTCCAGAACAAAATATTGATAAAAAATTGTACACTCACTTTAATTAAACTTACGAAATGTTTGTTTTAATAAACAGATTTCCGGGTAAATCATCCTCACCTTACTCTTCCTCCTCCTCCTCCTCTTCCTCCTTCTACTACTACCACAACTAGTAACGTTACAACTACTTCGTTTAGAATACCTTTGAAATCGGAAATCACAGATATGGACGTAAGGATGGTGGACGCATCGTTGAAAATATGGTACTTGTTCTTAAAAATGACGCAATACGAAGAAAGAAAGAAAAGAGAGAGAGAGATAGAGAGAGCGAGAGCGAGAGAGCGAGAGAGAGAGAGAGAAAAGAAAAATCTCATCATAATCATCATGATAGTGCTTCAACCTAGAAACACGGTTGGTAATATCTATATATATATATACTCGGATATTCATGTCAAAGGTTAACGCTGTCGCCCTGCGTGTGGATGATCCTACACGGCACAGCTCCAGGCCATTGCCTGCAGCCCCTCTTTTGTTCTGAGCTACTTCCCATAGGGAAGATTTCGCAGATGTCAGGTGACCGGAAAGGTTCCGAGATCACGTGAGCAGAAGTTTGGGAAAGGATGTCGTTGAGGTGAAAAGAAAAGGTGCTGTAAAGGCAGATTACACAACCTGTATGGTTGGGAAGTAGCCTTCAAATTTGCATACTGCAATGTGCTAGCTCTTAGAGTAATGCGTTGCTTAACTGGGTGACTTTTTGGTCGGTTCATTTTCTTTCTTTCTTTCTTTCTATCTATCTATCTATCTATCTATCTATCTATCTGTCTATCTAGGTTTCGCCATAATTGTCTCAGTCAGTATTGCTATATTTATCTCTCAATTCTAATGTTTTCAGAACTCTCTTACTCAGTCTCTACACGCCTATCCATCTGAATTTATAATGTCAGCCTTTCACTTTGTATGTGACTCTCTCCATAATCCTGTTGCTCAGTTCCTCTCCCTCTCTATCTATCTCACTCTCTCAATCTCTTTCTCTCCCTCTCTATATCTACCCCAATCTCTCCATATCGATTGAACTCTTTCTATATCTATCTCAGTAAGCTCATATCTATCTATCTATCTATCTATCTATCTATCTATCTATCTATCTATTTATCTATATTAGAAACCGTCAACCAAAACTGTCAACATAGGTTTCTTCCGTTTTAAAGCTGATCCGGCTGGCTATGTATGTATGTATGTATGTATCACGCGTACAGGCCGCTCTGATGGAGCTAAAGGGCTGAAACTCTAAACATTTACTCATTATTATGCCTAGAAAGAACTTTGTTTTTGTTTTTTGAAAGATCCCCCATCTCAGGGTTTTTTTTAGTATGGGGTTCAATTTGCAATGTAAGTTTATGCTAAATTGACCCCTAGTTTGTGTTACGCTTGTTTCTTTTGAAAACTCAGACTTTTTTTTAGATAAGTAACTTATTCATTGATAACCCCTTTTTCCAATTCTGTAATTGATCATCCCCGACACGTCATGTTTCCAAAAGACGTTGGTCACGTGACGGTTTCTGTTGAGTGACTAACCAGACATATCTATCTATCTATCTATCGTCTGCTCAGAAATCTATACGATTTCCTACAGTAATGTTTAAGACATTATCCATTGCCATTATATCTCGCCGTCACATCTCTCTCTCTCTCCCTCTCTCTCACTCTCTCTACCCCTCCTCTCTCTCTACAATAGGGGAACAGCTTTTGCATCGAATCAAAATCATATTATTTATCGGACATTTCATTTACATTGACCCGCAAAGCCCTACTGTCTTTCCTTCTCCACGTAAATGTCTTGAAAATTCCTTCCGCCCATTTTAAATAGCCATTCATCATATACATCTGTCGTTCTGCTTGTCAGATCGATAAATCGGATCATTGAAGACAATTATATATATATTAGCTGTTTATGCAATATGTGATATCTCGGGTAGGATGCATTATATAATCACTCTAATGATCACATATTGTGACACAGAAAGTCTTGGTGGTCAGAGGGAAAATAAAGCAATAATCACAGTTGTAGTTTAGCGCCAACTGCATTTGAACCCGTTATACGTAGGCACGGTTTCTTTTTTTAATGCTGCCCACCGATGTTACCACTACTTCACCACTCTTCTGCTCAGCTTTAGTGATTTTTAAATCCTAGCGGCAGGGAAAATATTTGATGATTAAACAACGAAGTTTGCAATTGTTGATATTGTTAGCAAGTTTTAGCCCTCAGTCTAGATGTTGTGCATTGAACATTTTGGGAAAAGTATATCCTATAGCTATCCTAGTGGATCACCTTATGAAACTAGCCGAAAATGAGAAGTTAGATACATCTCATGATGTTGTCAGGGTGTTAGGAAACGTATGTAACACGAAAGTGAAGGTAGTATCCATAATCATTTGAATACTTGGAACGGTTCAAGAGAAACTTGCAAAGAGAGAATTAAAGACTCAAAGAATAATATAGATGGGTCCTGACACGACATTGTTGAGGTTGGTGAGAATACTCATAAAAGTGTCGGAGATTAGAGGAGGCTTGCTGTCACTTGAGCTCCAGCGGTGGCCACTAGAGATTTATTTGATAAATATGTTAATACTATATAGGGACGGATATAATAAGAATAATATGCAAGAAAAATCAGAAATCTCCAAGTGGAGAAGTCAAAGGTCGACAAGAAGGACAACTGCACGGACATTTCAAGCGACAAACAAATAATTGCCGATGAGATGGCATGGACATAGTTGCGAAGAGGACATTTGAAGAGAGAAACTGAATCCCTATAAATGGCAACCAAGAACAATCCTATGAGAACAAAAATGGACATGACCCATCAAAATTGTAAATGCAGGCTCTGCGAAGACAGAAATAAAACTGTTGGTCATAAAATAAGCGAATTCATTAAGTCGGCTCAGAAGGAACACACAAGTAGTAGTAGTAGTAGTAGTAGTAGTAGTAGTAGTAGTAGTAGTAAAGGTGATCCATTGGCAACCGTGCAAAAAAACTGGGATTTGACCATGCAAACCAATAGCATATGCACACACCAGAATCAAAACAAAACTCTTTGGGAATTTGAAATTCAAACAAATCTCTCAATCCAGGCCAGAACACCAGATCTAGTCATCCTAAACAACGAGAAGAAGGGCTGTTAGTCATTGTGGATGTCGTTGTTCAAGTATGAACAGAGTGAAATTAAATGAAAATAAAAAGCCGGATAAATATGTGGACCTTGCGAGAGAACTGGAAAAATCGTGGAATATGTAGTGATAGTTTTGCCCATCATTATTGGCGCACTTGGATCAGTCCCCTCAAACACTGCAAAGTGATTGGAAGAACTTGGAATACGAGGAAGGATCAAACCAATCCAGAATACAGCATTACTGAAATCGAAATCAGCAAGAATACAAAGGAGACTGCTTGAGTATTGATGGGACAACTGGTGTGAAAACTCATCGAGTACGTAACACGCATAATTTTAATACTTATACTGAACACGACAGCCAAATTAACATATGAGCTGGAACATTGTATAAGCATGGTGCCTCTTAGCCTTCCACAAGATCCGCCGATTAACACGGCTGGGAAAAATAACTCCAAAGCCGAGATAATATCAAGAAAGTATTAACAATGGTAATGACAATATAAATAATGACGATGATCATAACATCTATAATAAGAGCCGTGTCTGTCACACATATAGTATGAGTAGTAGCCTTCAACCACTTTCCAATTCTACGCTTTTATTAAACTACCTAACTTACTTTCCTCACCTTCTCTCTACCTGCCCTCTTATTAAACTACTTAACTTTCTTTTCTCACCCCCTCTCTTCTTGCCCTCTTATTAAACTACTTAACTTTCTTTTCTCACACTCTCTCTTCCTTTCCTCTTATTAAACTATCTAACTCTCTTTTCTCACACTCTCTCTTCCTGCCCTTTTATTAAACTACTTAACGTTCTTTTCTCACCCACTCTCTCCCTGCCCACTTATTAAACTATTTAACTTTCTATTCTCATCCTCTCTCTTCCTTCCCTCTTATTAAACTACCTAACTCTCTTTTCCCACACTCTCTCTTCCTGCCCTCTTATTAAACTACCTACTTTTCTTTTCTCACACTCTCTCTTCCTGCCCTCATTAAACTACCTAATTTTCTTTTCTCACCCTATCTCTTCCTGCCCTCTTATTAAACTACCTAACTCTCTTTTCTCACCCTATCTCTCCCTGTCCTCTTATTAAACTACCTAACTCTCTTTTCTCACATTCTCTCTTCCTACCATGTCTGTAACATAGTATCAGTAGCAGCCATCAGCCGGCCCCGGTGTTGTACACTTATGATAACCGTATGCGAAGCGTCGGGTGATGGACTAGTTATAAAATGATATTTTCTGCTTCGCTACTATTTTTTACTTGCAATGTTTGTATCTAAATTCGTCACAGGCCTATCGTATAACGCCCCGAGCAAAACCGGATCATATAGAAAAGTGAAATTGAATTATTCGTTTTGATCTTTTCAGCAGAAAATAAAATAACCAAATAAAAAAATTACTCATTCTCACTTAATAAGGGTATGGAAACAAAACAAAAATGTAGAAAGGATGAAAATTATGTGATAGAAAAATCACCGCAGACTTTTCTCATCTCGTTAGTTTAAATTGATTTTGCGATAACGTAAATTTGTTGGTATGGAACTTCGGAAAGAAATGTTACCGGCCTTATCGCTTATTAGTTCGTCGAGTGATAGTGTTGAAGAAAAGATGTCCTCTATTTATTGACCTTTACTCTGCTTATAATTCTCTATCTCTGTTCGTATCTACGTAGATAAATCAATAAGTCCGTAGCCTTATGATGATATAAAGCCTTTAAATTACACAACAGATATTTAGTCAGTGCACTTAACCTAACGCTCACCATAGATCATTTAGATGGGACATTATACCGTGACAATTTCTGATCAAAATTCAGCTAATAAATGTGTCAGGCTGCGAAATTACTGATCAACCCTCGTTGTTTTTGCTCATTGGGTTTTGGTGAACTCAGTCTGAAAAATATTCGATGAAGTACAAGTAGTAGAGACGTATAAAATCAAAAGGGTGGTTTGTATTATTGAACTTATTCTACTGTCTTCTTCAGGTATACATCCTTTAAGGAAAAAAAAAGGTATCTTTCTTTCCCACAGATAAAGGTGGCGAACAGAAAATAAATTATGGCTAATATACGACCAACTCGGCTCATTTCCAGCAACGGGTGCCACACAGATGATAGCATTTATAGCAATCCGTGCAAAACAGGTGATTCCGACCGTATTTACTTAGGGGATTGGCGCAAACAATCTTGTCCCATTTCCCTCATTTGGTCTTATGCGAAACTTAGTAATGATAAATAGTGATTTCGAATCGTCCGAACAACTATTTGTAAGTATTGGTTCATGTTATGGAAACATCTTATTATCTGTCTGGCCACCACTACGATATAGACGTTTATATCTCAATTACATCGGTCACTACGAGAGCGATCATAATGAGTAAATATGTTATTTATATTTTGGCGTTTTTTAAAATGTTAATACTCAACTGATTACCAAAGCCAGCGATTTCCTCAGAAAATGAGGGAGAATTTCGGCTGAAGAAGAAGAAGAGGAAGAAAAAGAAGAAAGAAGAACGATGTAAAAGTGAGAAGTGAAAAGGGTGATAGGAAGGAACAGTAACCATAAGTTCAACGATCCGTCCACCATCCTTACGTCCGTATCTGTGATTTCCGATTGCAAAGGGATTCTAAACGAAGTAGTAATAGCATTACTAGTTGTGGTAGTAGTAGCAGGAGGAGGACAAGGAAGAGAAAGGTGAGGATGTTTACCCGAAAATCTGTCTATTAAAAAGAATCAATTAGTAAGTTTAAATTAAAGTAAGTGTACAATTGTTATCAATAATGTGTTCTTGAGTCTTAGTATATGGTTATTTTATTTGATAAGTGAACTTTAAATGAATATAATTTTAACTATAACATTAGCTGGAAATTGAAAAGTTTAACCAATTTTAGCCATTTTTGAAGACAGTTTTAGCTATTAATAACAAACGATACTTGGCAACACTGTAAAAAACAAACGCTTGATACGTTATCTATTGATCGGAATGGATGTTCTTTTAATGACGTCACAGTCTCTTCTTGAAATCATAGACCTTCTTCCTTCCTCTTTCTGTTGTTTACATGAACGGGACCGACCGACCTGCTGTGTTGGACACATCTAAAACGAAGACCAAAACGAGGGAGAAGGGATGACGAGAAAGAAAGAAAAAGAAGACCAATAATAATAATAATAATAATAAATAGAAAGGTGTGTTTTGTGGTGTCTATTTATATAAACTGTACAGAAGTGGGAATTATTATTATTATGATTATTATTATTATGATGATGATGATAATGCTGCTGCTGCTGCTGATGATGATGATGATGTAAGAAAAGTGATCACTTAGAATTGCAAAAACGACTGTGCAAACAACTAGTATGTAACCTGAAATTGTTCTAAAAAAGTAAAATTCTGTGAGATTTTAATTTTCAAACAGATCACGCGGTCAAGGCCGGGAGACCAGATGTATTTCTTGTAAAGCAGAAGAAAACTTATTAAATAGTGGACGCTGCAATTCCAGCACAAATAGAAAGATATATGGACCTTGCGAGAGAAGTGAAACAGATTGCGGTAGATGAAGGTGACGGTTATATCCATCATTATTGGAATACTTGGAATAATCCCGAAGAATCTTGCAAAGATACTGCAAGAATTCGAAATACAACGAAGAATCGACCCAATCCCAAGGACAGAATTACTAAAAATCATCTAGACTAGTGAGAAGAGTGCTAGAGTATTGATGACACTGAATGTGTATAAATATTAATAATAACATGATTATGATGATGATAAAGAAGAAGAAGAAGAAGAAGAAGAAGAAGAAGAAGAAGAAGAAGAAGAAGAAGAAGAAGAAGAAGAAGAAGAAGAAGAAGAAAAGAGTAGGGGGAAAGTAAGTGGAGAAAGATGATATCCAAGAACAAGCATTAATCAATACTTAAAAGAGGAAGAAGAACAACAATAAAACACCGTCTAGAAAGAAAAGACCAAGTGAAAGAACAAAAAGATATACACAAGATAAAGTAATCCAGCAAATCGCTTTTACCAATCTTTGGTGACTTTTCTTATAAAAAAACTCGAAGCTATTAAATTGGACTAAATGTACCATCGCCATAAAGTATGGGCTTCAACCGAGGCCAATAAAATATAAACGGAAACCTGACTGTACATATTTTTTCCCCAATGGACGTTGAATCTAAAGTCGACTGTCCATGCTTGGGTGGGGGTCAAAAGGTTTATTTCATAATTATTCATATAGCCGTTACGCAAGTTATCTGATATTTTTGTTGTTCGTGTTTTTGTATAATTTAGGAGAATTGTAAGGCTTCGTTTACCACCATTTTAAAATGGATAGTGTCATAATCTTTTGTGTGGTTTCTTCTCTCGTTTTTTTCTTTCCGTTTTTTTCGACAATATAAATTGCTTGCAATTAATATTTCCACTTTTTGGGGATGGAGGAGAAAATTTAACTACTTTTTTAAAAAAAAGTTTTATCTTTGCAAACAAAAGTTTTTTAAGTTTCTTTTTTTAAACTAACGCCATTTTATAACGTCTTACCTTATATAATTTGAAGCAGTTAATTGAATCCACCGGAGAACGTGAAATTCTCTGGCTGGCCAGGGACGGACAATTCTATTTCTATTATTTCTATGAATCTATGAAATGATTTTGTTGTTCGCTCTTCAAAAAATCCTTGATCACAAAGCAGCAATAATTGAATTACTTTCATGCTTTACTGGTTATAAAGTAGTTGGCTGTATGTCTGTTGCCCTAAGCAGCCATGGGTTTTTCAGTAGGACGACGATATACACAAAACCTACAATCTATCAATTTTCCCAATGAAAGGTGGAAAATAGTCTTTGTCTATAAGACAAATAGCTTTTTGCATCTGATTATCACCTTCAAACAACTTAGATTCATCCTGTTTTATCTACGTATCTCTCTTCGAATTCTATAGATATTTACGAGGCTTAACCTAGTCTGGCACAAGGCCAAAACAGCTGGCACTCTTAGAGATCAAATTCATTACACTAGCAGTAGTCGAGTGAGATAAGCTGGCTAGACATTATTTTGCGGTAGGCACCCGAATAAATATATACTAGGCTTATCTTAGCATGGCACAAGGCCACAGTAATCAGACACTCGGTGAGTATCAGTGTCATTATATTAGCGATAGTCACATGAGACAAAGTTGCTAAACATTACTCTACTGGCGATTGTTACCTTTTCCGCGTTAAATTCCAAACATATGGACGGCTTAAACTATTTTTCAGTGGCGAAACTACAATCGCGATAATGATAAATGTGCTGCTTTCATTTGTTCCTTATTGAGTTATAGCCTTAGCCATAAAGTTAACCCTAACCCTAAACACTAACCCTAAACACTAACCTTAAACCTAACTTATATCTTTTGTAGTTAAATTTAATAAAATACAGATTTAAATGGTTACGTTTTTTGATTTCATGTGAAAATGAAATCTTTGAAAAATAAATTCACATATAAGGTTAGAAAAAGTGTTTAAAAATTGATCAGAAAAGATTTTTTAAATTTGTGAAGAAGAAATGCCGTGCTGAAGTACCCAATGCAGCGATATCTAACGCGGAAATGTTTTGAATTTAACGGGGGAAAGGTAACAATTGACACTATACTGTGGGAACTCCAAAACATTTACAAAGCTTAGTTTAGTCTGGCACACGGTCACCTAGCGAAGAGCGAAGTGTAACGGTTTTCCTCATTAACTTGCTAGCCACTTCTCCACTTAAGATGCCCTTCTTCAATGGTGTCTTTTCTTTCCAGAGAGATAATTTTCTTATAAGAACAGAGTCTGGAAAAAGCTTCTTTAAGAAACAATGACTATTTTAAACAATTTCGTTTTATTTTAATATTACCCTTCATGTTCATAGAAATAATTAATCATATCTTTTGCATTTAAGGCATGCTGAACTATCCACAATCAAGCCTCTACTAGATTAAGAGACTATACAGAAGATAGAAGCGTTATTGTTTTTATAGTTTCATGGTTATAATAGTAGACAAGATTATCATCAAATTATACTTATAATGGTCCGAAAATTCCTTGTAAAATCCTGGAATACCTATCCATTTGTATGTCAAATCTGCACCTGTAGAGTTGAAAACCTCGATGGTTGGTCTCGTAACAGAGAAGTAGTGCATTGGACGTAGAATAATATGTGGCAATATTTTTCTTTTTCACAGGACAATGTTCAGTGAGAAGATTGTGTTGCGCCAAACCTGTGAGAAAAGTGTGTTTGCCTTGGAAACCAGAAGTCTTAGCTTTTAAACAGAGATTCATTGTTTCTTTAAGCAGAGATCGAACCCCAACCATCGCCACCTCATTTTCAACCATTTCTCTAGGAAGCAACTTCGCCGCTTCCCCCAAATAAATAAATAAATATCTATCTATCTATATACCGTCAACCAAAACTGTCACCAAAACTGTCAAAATAGGTTTCTTCAGTTTTCAAGTCGGTCCGGCTGGCTGGCTGAGTATGCGTACAGGCCACACCAATGGAGCTAGAGGGCTGAAGATTTCAACATTTACTCGTTATTATGTCTAGAAAAAACGTTATTTTTTTGTTGTTTTTTTAAAAAAAATACCACCCCCAAATAGTTTTTTAGTGGGGATTTCAATTTACAATGTAAATTCATACTAAATTTATTCCTAGTTTGTGCCCGCTTGTATTTTGAAAATTTGAAAAAAG
>VCCN01004638.1:12245116-12255240 GCA_006491835.1 Architeuthis dux
ATTTATGGGCACACTGTAGATAGATAGAGGAGAAGTCGTATAAAAAGACAATTAATGAGAGAGAAATCCTAAAAGAATAAGATTTTAAGAAACAGAAAGAAGGAGAGTGAAGGAGAAAAGGAAGGGTGAGGGAAAAGAAATAAAGGAAGGAAAGAAAGAAGGAAGATTAAAAAAGGTTTTAAATGACTACGAGAAGTGGAAAGTGAGAAAACGGGTGAGGGAAATGGTAGGGGTGAAATAAAATCAAAGGAATCATAAAGAGAACATACAATATAGATCTGGTTAGTCAATCAAAACCGCCATGCGACCAATGTTTTTTGGCAGCATGCCACGTTGAGGGTGATCAATTAAAAGATTGGGAAAAAGGGTGATTAATAAATAAGTTACTTCTCTCACCTTTTATTGGGCACTATCAGTAAAATAGTCCAAATTTTTAAAGAAACAAGTGTGAATGCTGTTGAACACAAACAGAGGGACCAATTTAGTATACACTTACATTGCAAATTGAACCCCCCCCCATTAAAAACTAATTTAATTTAATTTTTAAAAGATAACAAAAAGGTTTTCTTTTCGAGACATAATAAGGAGTAAATGTTTAAATTTTCAGCCCTTTAGCTCTATTGCTGCGGCCTGTAAGCCTGATACATACATATCCAGCTAGCCAGACCAACTTAAAAACTGAAGAAACCTATGTTGACAGTTTTGATGACAGTTTTGGTTGACGGTTTCTAATAGATAGATAGATAGATAGTAACGTGAGAAAAAGGCGAGAGAATAATGAACAATGAAAAGAAAGAACAAGAGACGACAGCGAAAAGAAGGCAGAGAGAACGAGAGAGAGAGAGAGAGATAGAGAGAGAGAGAGAGAGAGAGGGGGGGACGGGACGGGGGGGTGAATATACGCTGGGAGAAACAAGAAATGGAGATGATGGATACAGGTTGGTTTGTAGATTATAAATATCCCAGGCAATTCCCGTGAAGATCGCCATAGTCATACTCGTTAATTTTGGCAGAAAAGGCCAGTGAGAATGCCAGAGAAGGATCAGAGAGATGCAAACATTCTAGGCGGAGTCGTTTTGACACACCTCGTCGGCTCAAATTGGTGTTGGGCGAATAGCCGTAGACGGGGGAAGAAGGAAAGATGGAAGTTGGCAAACGTCTGTGTTTTCTTTGGACTCTCCTTTCCTGGACTCTTCCTTTCTTCGATTGTAACGTCGACATCATTCTGGGAATATGCTCCTATCTTTTGGGAATAAATAGATGGCCGACGAAATCCAACGCTGAAAAAGGATTACTCTTGTTAGTCATACTAAGTAACTAAATGACTAAATTAGTCTTTGTCTCCTACTCTAGTCCCTCTTTCTTTCTTTTCGTCACCAAAACCTTCAACATAGGTTTCTTCAGTTTTCAAGTGGGTCCGGCTATGTAAGTATGTATCACGCGTACAGATCGCACCAATGAAGCTAGAGGGCTGAATATTTTAACATTTACTCCTTATTATGTCTAGAAAAAACTTGTTTTGGTTTTTAGAAATTCCCCACTAAAATAGGGGGGATATTCAATTTACAATGTTAGTTATTGCTAAATTGGTCCCTAGTTGGTGCCCGCAGTTCACGCTTGTTTTTCTTTTGAAAATTCAGACTTTTTAGTCGAAAGAAGTAATCACCTCCTGTTTTTAATTGATCACCCCCAACACGGTATGCCATAAGACAATGGTTACGCAACGGTTTCTATTGAGTGACTAACCATACCTGTTTGATATCGTTTTAATTATAATTATATATATAAATATTAATAGTACAAGAAACCATTTTTCTTTTAGTAAATGATGTACCCATGAAGATTTCACAGAGATCGTATCTCGTGCCTGTCACTGGGGATCAAGTGACATCAAGAACCCATCACTTAGTATTCTTGCCGATTTCAGTAATGTTGGTGTCTGGATTTTGTTTCCTTTTTCAAGTGTCTTTTGCGCAGATTCTTACATTCCCTAAGAATTCTACATATTCTTTTCCCTAAGAGAGTTTCTGGCAAGGTTCAGATATTTTCACAGCTTTTTCAATTTCGCTCTAGAGTCTGCTGGAATGGCAACATCTATTATGTGATATTCCTTTTTTGGTCTCGGCCTGGATGGGTGATACCTTTGAATTCCAAAGTCCCTAAGACTCTTACTTTTTCTATTCCCTAGAACAGTTTCTGCTAAGGTCCCGGTATTTCTTTAGCTTTTCACTCTCTTTCAATTTCGGTTTATATTCGGCTGCAATGGAAACGCCTAGAGTTTGACATATCTTTGTTTATAGTATATTGGTCTGGACGGGTCTTACTTTTGAGTTCTAAAGTCGCTAGGAATTTCGCATCTTCAATTCCTTAGGACTGTTATATTTTCCCAGTTTTTCACTCCTTTCCAATTTCGCTCTATAGTCTTCTGGAATTGCAACATCTACTAACTGACACATATGTTGTCTATTGGACGGTATGTTTGCATTCCAAAGTCCCAAATAATATTACATTTTTTCTTTGGAACAGTTTCTTGTTTCGGCTAATACCGTTAGTCTCCATGCTCACAACAGAGACGTTTACTCCAGTGAATCATTGCTCCTACCCAATCATATCTAACCTTATACTCCTTCTGAGATAATTTGCAACGTGACAGTTCTATCTCTATCTCTGCACAGACAACATTTATTACGTTGCTCTGTCTTGTCTGCATTGGTTTTTGTAGCCGTTCAACTTAATGTTAACGTTTCAGGCTATTACTATAAGAGATTCCGTTTCTCTTTTTAAATCTCTTTTTCGTAGCGATGTTCACGTCATAGCATGTGCAGTTTATTAGAAACCGTCAACCAAAACTGTCACCAAAACTGCCAACATAGGTTTCTTCAGTCTTTAATTTGGTCCGGCTGGCTGGCTGGCTATATATGTATGTATGTGAGTAAAATGACAAAGATCGGAAGGATCGTTGTAAATAAGATGTATTTATTCCAACTTTTTGTCCTTAACAGAACATCATCAGGGAATGAATGGTTGATACAAAACGTTCTCATGTTTATATTTGTAGTTTGGAAATGTGTGTGGGTGGTTTGGTAGTAGTTGTTTTGTTGTAAGACTAGGTAGGAGTGTGTAGAAAATAAACTTTGGATGAGGTCTGAGCGGCCGATTCTGCTCCATTTGCTGGGTGAGCAGAGGGTGGTTATTTTGTGTTTGAGTTTGGATTCCCTGATGATGTCCTGTTACGGACGAAACGTTGAAATAAATACATCATCTGTACCAGAAGGCTTCCAACCTTTGTCAACACATACTCACATATTGTCGGATGCACCAGATTCCATATTCCATTCATATGTATGTATGTATCACGCGTACATGCCGCACCAATGGAGCTAGAGGGCTGAAAATTGAAACATTAATAATCAAACATTAATACTCATTATGTCTAGTAAAAACCTTTTTTTAAAATCACCCTGCCCTCTAAGTAGGTTTTTAGTGGGGGGTTCAATAAACAATGTAAGTTTATGCTAAACTGATCCCTTAGTTTGTGTCCAGCAGCATTCACTATAGTTTTTTTTGAAAATTCAGACCTTTTCTTTTAACGATCACTGTCCAACAACAGGCGGGGGAAGTAACTTATTCATTGATCATCGCCTTTTCCAATTTTTAATTGATCACCCCTAACACAGCATGCTGCCAAAAGACGTTGGCAACGTGACGGTTTCTATTGAGTGACTAATCAGATCTGTCTGTTTCTCTCTTGAAATCTCCGTAGAGTTATCTGTTTTGTATTTGTGGCTTTTCTGATCCAAGATTTATTTTTTCCTTTTTCTGTAGATTCTGTCTGCCATAAATCTTCTTGATTATTTCGTTGCGTTTTCACACCAATAGTATCAGGTGGCTTTCACTGGAGACAGCAAGTCTCTTCAATACTTCAGAACTCTCATCAATATGTTTGCTGATTTTAGTAATGCTTGGCGCCCTCAATTCTTCTTTAGCTTTTCAATTCTTGCAATTATTTTGCAAGGTTTTTACGGACTGTTCGAAACGTTCTAATTCAACTGTCGCCTCCATATTCCACTTTTTTCCCAGCTTTTCATCCGCTTTCAGATTCACTCTATGCTTTGCTGGAACAACCACATCTAATATCTGACAGATCTTCATTTCTTTCTTTACGGTGACGAGATCTGCTCTGGTCTTGATCGAATGAGCCGTTTGAATTTTAAAGTCCTAAACAAGTGGGGTGAGGTTAAAAAAAGACATTTTCCCTACTCATTGAGTGGAGTGTATGTGCAAAATTTCAAGTTTATGCTATGAACCGTTGGCGTTGGACGAATAGAATTTGCATACCTGCCGTTCTACTCAGTACATTTAGCCGGACGTTTTAAGTTGACTACTGGACTGCCTCTGTTTATAGAAATCTTTTACACCTAGATCTAGAACGATCTATACGAGAAAAGAAATCCCGACAAGATTAACTATACACCTGAGCCGAAGAGTTCATCAGCTAAAAAATTGTTATAAAAGCAAAAAGGATGAAGGTTTTAGTCCGAATAACAGGAAGAATGTTGCAGTTCTTTTTAAAACCAGTTTTAATAGCTAACGAGATGCAAACTGTGCTTGCCTTCGTGATCAGTCTAGTATGTAAATCCCTTGATTGTAAAATGATATAAATATTTATGCAAACGCATGTGCAGCAGACACACACGATTGGTTCAATAAGAAAAAAGTGGTCATTTTATACATCATTCGATCTGTGGTTTATAGTCAAACAGACAGAATTAGTTTTCACTTATTGGCCTTTTTATCGATTAATTAAATCAATAGGCAACAAACGAACTGCATACTCCCCTAACGAGATTTCAAATCAAAGGGATCTGTGAAATCATGAGAGATTAGATACAGGCATTAAAAAAGAGCGGATCCAATATCCGCAATAGGCGAAATCAAATTAAACTTTAGGCTTGTTTAAACATGGGCGGGTGGAGTACGAGGAAGAGGAAGTGTGTGAAACAGAAGAGGATCTGGAGTAGATAGGAGGAGGATATGGAGGAGAGTACAAGAAGAGGGGGTGTGGATATAGAAATGTGTTGGAGAGGGGGGTGAACGGATCAGAAGTGGCAGTGAGGGGTGGACGTAGGTGTACAAGGAAGGAAGTGGGTGGGTCGAGAGAAACATGTAGAAAGAAGAGATAAGGTAGAGGAGGGAGAGAAGAGGAGAAGGACAGAAAGAAGAGAATGAAGACGAGGAGAAGATGGGAAGAGAGAAGAAAGGGAGAAAATGAAGAGAATGAAGGGGAAGAGATATGAAGGAGGGGGACGAGAAGAAAGAGAGGAATTGCGGAGTTGCGGAAGTAAAATGATAAGGAAGAAAGCGGAGGGCCAAAGGGAACAAAGGGGGTGGGTAATGAAAGAGTAAGAAGAGAAAGGGGTTTTGGAAGAGAGATCAAAAACATGATGGAGACAAAGAGCGTGGAAGATTTAGGAGGAAGGGAGAGAGAGAGCGAGAGAGAGGAATGTAAGGGTATAAAACTGTTATAAAGAGGTAGGTAAAATTAAGAAGGATGAAGGGGAGAAGAAAGGGTGAGTAGAGACAAAAACAGAAAGAGAAATAGAGAGAGAAATAGATAGATAGATAGATGTTAATAAAATCAAGTAAAATCATAAGATCATACAACGAGACGATAAGCTAAGTAAACCTAAAGATTTCGGGATGTTGTGGTCATACGCTCAGTCCGTTTGAATACAGTCTATGTATGTATAGGGTGTCAGAGAAGTAACTCCCGATTTGTCTAAAAATGAATGCCAGTTTTAAGGGAAGCGACTATTACATTGTTATTAAAAGCAACTATTAAATTGTTCCTTCCCTTAGATAGAACTGGCGTTAATTTGGGTACAAATCTGGCGTTACTTATGGGACACTATGTATGTATGTATGTATGTATGTATGTATATATATATATATATATATATCCATCTATCTATCTATCTATCTATCTATCTATTCCTTTTCTATTTATCTGTCTCGGTGTCTTCATATCTACATATATATTTTAATATCTTAGTCTGTTAATCTCTATCTCTCTATCTATCTATCTATCTATCTATCTATCGATGTTCATTATCTACTTCACTCTGCATATATCTATCTCAGTCTGTTCATATATATGGATCTATCTCAAACTGTGCTTATCTCATTCAATATATTTATTCACTAAGCCGAGATTAGTTTTGGCATACCACCACAAGTATGTGGCACCCAGTGCGGATTGAATATTAATGATCTGTGAAACCACCCCCTGGACATTTCCGTCAGTACATAGGTTTCTGTGGTCATTTATGAGGGGAATACTGGGCGATGTAGTATAATGCAGTACGCCGGTTGTTCTTCTACTTCACGCCGGGAGAGAAAGAGATGATGAGAGAGAGAGAAGGAAAGACAGAAGATGATTTCTTCCGGGGCTGCGGGTTGATGATGGTGATGATGATGGGTCTACTGACGGGAGCTGATCTTTCTGTGGGGGGAAAATTCATTTCGGAGGAAAGGCTCTCCGACGTGGGTGGAGAGAAAAGACGACAAAACTCGGGTATCTCAATTGATTCAATCTGTTGTTTTATTTCCGTATATACAGATTCATTTCTGGGCCGGTTCGCTGGTAACTTCGAGGTACTGTTGGATTTAGTTTTCTAAATGAGTTGGTCACTTTTAAGAGTTACTACTACGAAAATCAAGGGCTCCTCCTCTTTCTTTCACTCGGACGTCTCTGACCTGTCGCTGCTGGATTCAAATCTCAAACTGCCCTACTGCTGCTAACCGGCCCCTCCTCCCTCACCCATGACGGACAGGGACGCCTCTTTGTGCGACTTGTTGCTAACCGCTTCAGATCTCAACTCCTTCTATTTTCAAATCTAGCCCCTTTTAACTGCTACTGGTAATACGATTTCTCCTCTCTCCTATTTTCAAATCTAGCCCCTTTTAACGGTTTCCGGTAATTCGATCTGTCCAGTTTGTCACGTACGCAGTTTAACACAGCTCTTAGCGATATGGGCTTTTTTGTCACGTACACACGAACACAGAGTGCAATTTCGTTACAGCGACAAGCAGGGGCTTGCAGAGTGTGTATGTGTTGGGGGGTAACATTTGGGCCGGGCCTACGATTTTTAGGGGGCCTACTCCAGATACCTTGTTCATATTTTGTGTATGGTAGACTCAAGGGGGCGAAGAAGTGGTATATGTATACATGAAATTATATAACAATATTGCCCAGACAAATAAAAAGAATTAAAATAGAAAAGAATGACCGAATGGTCACTTTCTGATAACTGTAGATACATATGTTGCAAACAAACACGCGTATGGCAGCCTGTCAGCGCATTGCCAACGAAGAGACGACAAACAAAAGTGATGCAAAATACACTTATACATGTGGTATGTGTGGATGTATCCATAACTGTGTGTATGTGACATGCGAGTGTAAGTGTATATGTGATGAAAAGTGACATGAGTGTCAGAACTCACATGCACACGCATCATGCGTATGCATTTAAGTATGTGGTATGTGTTTGTGCGTGGCATGTGGGCTTAAGTGTATGTATGCGCAAAAAATGCGTTTTAAATCTTTTCGTCTTGATTTCAGTAGCTGATATGCCATGAAACGCAGTTTTCAAATTTGGGAAGACCGTCAGCACAACAAGATCACATACAAAACTTTTGAAACATTTGAAACCAGAACCCCGTAAAGGTCCCCCCCACCACCTCCAAAGAATTTCTTTGGATCACATACAAAACGTTTGAAACTTCTAAACAACACTTAATTTCAGTACCTGATATGCCCTGAAACAGACGCCCCCGCCCCCCAAGATTCTGGAAGACGGTCAGCTTAACAGTCTCTGCATTACATGTACATACCAAACCCCATACATGAGTCATATGTATTTAGCACTGATTACAAAAATACTTGGTGAGCAGTTAGAACTACTTTTCCAATCTGGCCCGGGCCTCCTGCTGGCTCTGCACGGCCCTGGCGACAAACAACCGCTAAAAGTTTAAACATTTTAATTTGCAAATAATCTAATCGTACGCCCAAATAGATTTATGGATTTCTTTAGCGAGAGCGTTGTACATTATTGGAATAAATTGCCTGAATAAAACCAGTATTAACAGCTTTAAAATAGTATTTGGCAAATTTAGAGAAAATGGCATAAAAAAATTAAATTAAATGGTCAGTATTGGGAACACTCAGAGGGAATCTTAAAAATAATTTAGGCTATTACGTATAAAGTATGGCAAGCAGATATGTGATATGGCGATGCTAGGCTGGTAAAAGATTTCTGATTTTTTTATACGTGAATTTATCTAAATGAAGTGTTTTCCATTATTGATAACGATGAGTAATTTGTTCATGCTCTTGTTGTAATGTTTTGTTTTATTTTGTTTTCAGTTTTGTTTATGTATTTTTTAATGTTGACGAGACACTATTTTATAATGAGATGCCCATAGAGGTATTATATATAAATAAATATAAAAAATAAATCCATGCCATTTCCCTTAGTTTTCCATCTTTAAAATTCCACAGACACAAACACGCACACTAACAAACTCACACACAGACACACATAGACACAAATCACACACATAGACATACATAAAAACACACAGACGCAAACACGCACATAGACACAAAAACGCACTCACAGCCACAAATGCATACAAACACATACACATAAACAGAAACACACAGTGGCAAACCATACAGAAGCACAGACACAAACACATACACACGCACATAAGCAATCACAGGCTTGCCAGTAACTACTCGGTTTCCAGTGTTAAGTGCGTCACTTTCGTAAGCCTTTAGTTGTGAATACGATTCTAAATTTATGCTTTACAAAACCTAACCATTTGACAAAGAAACTTAAGTTAAAAAAATAAACAAACAGATACAAAACAAGAAAAAAACAGAAACAAGTTACAGCTATGTGTACAGTACACCATATATAGTAAAAATAAATCACAATAAATTTGGAAGTATTTTTCCAACACCTCCATATTAACTCAGCCATTTCCCCTTAGATATTTATCACGTATATTGGCTTTCCTTATTTTCCCAATTCTTCAATTGGATTTTATTTTTTGGATTCGCTCATTCTTCTTCCTCACTTCTCCGATATGTATTGAAAATTTCCTGGAGAAGAAATGCATCCTACATTTGAAAGATCCTTATTGATTCGAAATTATCCAAATTTGCCTGGGCACTTCTATATGGCTTTAAATATTTTCGGGGTCTCTCTTTTTTTTCCAAGCCGTTTTACGATACCCCGCTCGTACTTATTTCTTTATCGACACGAATGTTGGAAAAAAATTGAATATCAAATCCTTTTGTATGACTTCCCACCGGAAGTTTCAATAACTTTTGAAATCCTCAGTGAGCTTTATTATCTTTATCATCATCAATATTATTTCCCCCTTTTCATTCGTTTAGATGATGATGATGATGTAGTAGTAGTAGTAGTAGTAGTAGTAGTAGTAGTAGCAGTAGTAGTAGTAGCAGTATCATGTTTGCTTTGAATTCGGTTTATGAAAGTCACCAGCCGGGTCTCACCCAGAGACCTAAGGCTGGAAACCCTGTTATGTAAGTTATTACAGGCTATACATATACATACAATGATGTATGTTCGGTGAAGTAGATTCATTCACATTGACACAAATTCTCTAATGGTGTGCGCTGTGGAAGTGAGAACTATTTTCTGAATTTCAAATATACGAGGATTTCCAGATATGTTGTCCACAAATTCACTGAGTCTTTTGAGTAATCCAAGTGCTCCAACAACTACGGGTATTATTTTGGTCTTGAGTTGCCACATTCTACTAATATCCACTTCAAGATCTTTATATTTTTGCAAGTTTTTCTAATTCTTGGGGAGCAATATTTTTATCACCTGGGGCAGTCATATTCATTAGGGGACACGTTTTTCTTTAAAATCTTTCACTATAATGTCTGACATGTTCGCTTTAATAGTTCTATCTGTATGTACAGTAAAGTCCCATAATATAGTTACATCTTTTGCTTCAGTGACTGGTTCAGGCTGATGTTCGTACCAGTTCTTATAGGTCGGGGGCCAGCAAGACTAGCGTGC
>VCCN01004638.1:12551798-12568107 GCA_006491835.1 Architeuthis dux
AAAAGAAAGGAAGAATGAAATAAAGAAAAAAAAGAAAAGGGTAAGTGAGAAAGAAAGATATATTAAGACTCCCGAACAGTATTACTAATGAAAATTGTACATTCACTTTTATTAAACTTACCAGATTTAATTTGCTATCGTAGATTTTTATCGGCCATATTGGAAAATAAATCAGCCTGATCTAGCCGGAAAATGGCTAATGCTTGGGAACAAAGGAATAGTAGCAAAAAACAAAATAGGAGAAGGAATGTGTACAGAGAAGGAAAAGGAAGGGTGAGATAAAAAAATGAATTAATGAATACAATTCACAGAGAAGAACTGGAAGATACATTTTGCCGAAAGAAGAACGATTAGATAAAGGAAACACTGAAGAAGGGAAGACGGAGAAAGACAAATGAAAAGAGAATACTGAAGCAGCTTTACGAATATTGTGAAGAAAAGAGACCAATGTAGCATAAACTTACATTGTAATTTGAACCAAAACTAAAAACCTATTTTGGATTTTCAAAGAACAAACAAAAACGTTTTTTTCTAAACATACTAAGGATTTAATGTTTTTAATGTAGCCAGCCAGAATGACTTAAAAACTGAAGAAACCTATGTTGATAGTTTTGGTTGGCGGTTTCTAATAAAAGGTGGAGGGAGACATTCTTGGATAATAAAGGAAAGGATAGAAGAACGAGAGAACATTTAATGAAGAGGGAGTGAGAAAAGGGGACAGATGTAGCATAAACTTACATTGTAATTCGAACCACAACTAAAAACGTATTTTGAATTTTCAAAGGACAAACACAAACGTTTTTTTCTAAACATATTAAGGATTTAATGTTTTTAGTTTCTTATAAAAGGTGGAGGGAGACATTCTTGGATAATAAAGGAAAGGAGAGAAGAACGAGAGAACATTTGATGAAGAGGGAGTGAGAAAAGGGGAAAGAGAATAGATTTAAAAAAATACTGAAGCAGCATTACGAATATTGGGAAGAGAAATGTCCAAGGAATGATAGAAAGAAAAAGCAATAAAAATAAAAACGAATAACGATATAGAGAGAGTGTTGGGAAGAACGAAATAAACGAATATATCGTGGATAAATTGATGGAATAATTTTCACCGATGGTTGATTTATTTATATACTTGAATATACTTGAAATAGGCTTTTTTTTGACAGCAGTCATTAAGCCAGCTTCAGTGTAGGTGGGCTGAGTTTAAACTAATAAGAAAAATTGTAGTTAGATTTGGTATGTCCGATATCAGAATAAAGATTATTTTTTTAAATATTGATATTCTTGGATGTGACCGTCTTTTCACTTAGGCTGCTCCATGCGTTTGCCACTGTTGCCGAGAGGAATTTATTTTCTAACATCGGTGGAGGTCTGAATTTGTAGTTTATGTCTGTGTCCTCTGATTTTACTGCACATACATGATGTCAGCATTTTCTTATCAGGGCATTTTGAGCAATGAACGTCAGTATCCACTCTATGTATGTTGTTCCGGATTCTATAGACCTCTAGTAGGTCAGAACGTTTTCTTCTGTATTCAATGGTCTCTAGATTAAGTTGTAGGGTATATCTCCCAATCTCGGAATGATCTTGGTGGCTCTTCTCTGAACTCTTTCTATGGCATCTGAGTTGTAATTCAGGTTAGGAGACCATATGCAGAAAGCAAACTCCAGATGGGGACGTACCAGATCCGTGAATTTTAAAACAATATTTAACAAATGTATTCACAGGATAAATTTATTCATTGAAGACAGAAGAATGGAAGACAACAGAAAGTGAAAATAAAGAAAGAAAACGAAGGATATATTGGAAAAAGTAAAATTTAAAAAAACAGAAAGGAAGAAAAAAGGAAGGAATAAAAAAGAACAAAAGAAATGACGAGTGAAAGAAAGAAAAGGTAAAAGGGAAGAAAGAAATAAAGAAAAAGAGAAGGAAGAAAGAAAAAAGGAAGAAAGAAAAAGAACGGGTAGGATAGATTAAAGGAAAAAAGGAAGGAAAACTGGAAAGAAAGAAGTTGAAAAAATGAATGAAGTAAATTTTTAGTGAAAATAACAAAGAAAGAAAAGTAAGTCCCAGAATATTCGCTAACCTTATCTTAGTTTGACATAATGGAAAATGCGTAAAATTAATTTCACTTCCTTGAAAATCAGCATCCTATCCTTGCTTTAACCCGAGGTCGAACTCCTACCACTGGTGCCGATGGCAACTGCGCAAACGTTTCCTCCACTAGGTAGGCCCAATAGTGGATGTGATAAAAAAAAGTGCAAATCTTTTCTAATACTTCTATTAACTAAAATAACTAGATATATTTAAATAGATAATTCCCGTATTTCAAGCTTTTCTATGGTATTAATATGACCCAATGTCTACTCATTAATACGAATCGAACTCCTACCACTGGTGCCGATGGCAACTACGCAACTTTTTCCTCCACTAGATAGGCCCAATAGTGGATGAGAGAAAAAAACCGTGTAAATAGTCGGAAGAAAAAATACGGATGACAAATTGATAAATTACACCGCAATAAGGATAAGCATTTCGCAAGGAAATATTTCCTCGTTTCTTATTGGTCTTTTATTGCCTTGTATTCACAATTCTGTGAAGTAGAAATTGAAAACCGTATCAGTTGACGTGCGTCCGTAAATTGCAGTGATGCCGAAAAATACGAAAGATAAATTCGTCGAGGGTCCGACACTTATAATAAAAGCTATTGGAGGCGAAAAGATAGCAAATGAAAGAAGAGACAGTACCTCGCAAAAGAAATGACATGTGCGATAAAAAACAACAGGCATGAGATGATAAAAACATGTAGTCATAATAATAATAACAATGACAATTCGAACAAGATGGTGGTGTAGTAATTATAACATTCTTTGTTGTGTTTAGTGCCTTTGTTCGCTTTGTTGTTCTTTGCTGTGTGAGATTAGAATGCGTTTGATTCGTAACCGTGTTTAAGCGTGTTAAGAAAAGAAGATGGAACGAAATACACGTGTTGATCAGACCTATGTAAAACTGAGCCTTCCCCGTTCCTACTTACGGTTCGCGCTTTCTGGGACCGGAAACGGAATGGGAGCTGCTGGGAGTTTGCTTCGGCATGTTTATTGATTTAACCTAACATACATATATATATAAACATTACAGTAATAGCAAAAGAAAGGAATATAGCGAAATGCTTCATTTGAGCGACATCTCCTGGTGAAGACTACGTGGCCTATTTAGTAAGTTGATGTCACAGTAAAACCGGCCCTAAAAGCTTATTCTTTATTTTCATGCCGCTTGCTTGACTGTCGTAGATTAACGGCCTGTGATTTGAAATAAAAACAGAAATAAGATAACGCTAGTTAATATGATTAATAATATGTTAAGCATTGTAGTAATTTACAGACTAGTCGAAACTTTGTAAATATCTGTGTAATTTGGGGCCACGTTGGACGTTTGACTACTTTGTAGCTATATTGGGAACCGCCAACCAAAACTGTCACCAACACTGTCAACTTAGGTTTTTTTCAGTTTTCAAGTCATTCCGGCTTGCTAGCTGGCTGTCTATATATGTTCCACGCGTACAAACCACACCAATGGAGCTAGAGGGTTGGAAATTTGAACATGTATTCCATATTATGTCAAGAAAAACATTTTTATTTAGGTTTTTAGTGGGGGCTTCAATATGCAATGTAAGTTTATGCTAAATTGGTCCCGGTGTCCACGCTCGTTTTTTGAAAGTTTTTAGTGTGTGGTGCAATATACAATGTAAGTTTATGCTAAATTGGTCCCTTAGTTTGGTCCCGGTGTTCACGCACGTTTTTTTTTGAAAATTCAGACTTTTTAGTGATCCAACAAAAGGCGAGAGAAGTAACTTATTCATCGATCACCTTGTTTTAATTGATCACCCCCAACACGCCATGCTGCCATAATACGTTGGTCACCTGACGGTTTCTATTGAGTGACTAACCAGACCGTTATATATATTCTTTCATTTTGTAGTTATTTATTCATGCATTAGTCATTTATTTCCAGGCTTTGAAAACCAATCAGTTCCGTCGTGTATTTATATTTATTTTTGGTGAAATATGGTCCAGTTCACACAAACGAAAATTGCGCCCCAGTTCCAAACGAGAGAAGAGTAAATGGAAAACTCTAAAATTAAATAAAGGAAGATAAACACAAATACAAACAATGCATCAAACATGAACATGAAAAGAAGGAAAATTAGAATCCAATGCAAAAAAACAAAACAAATAAATAAAATAAAACAGGTCTGGTTAGTCACACAATAGAAACCTTCACGTGACCAACGTATTTTGGCAGCATGCCGTTTTGGGGGTGATCAATTAAAAACAATGTAAAAAATGGTGATCGATGAATAGGTTACTTCTCTCGCCTTTTGTTGGCCGGTGATTACTAAAAAGGTTCGAATTTAAAAAAAAACAAAAACAAAAAAACAAAAACAAGCGTGAATGATGCCAGACACAAACTAAGGGAACACTTTAGCATAAACTTACATTGCAAATTGAACAACCCCACTAAAACCTATTTATTGGGGGTGATTTTAAAAAAACAATAAACACGTTTTTTCTAGACATAATAAGGAGTAACTGCTGAAATTTTCAGCCCTTTAGCTTCATTGATGTGGTCTGTACGCGTGATGCATATATAGACAGCAAGCTAGACAGCCAGCAAGAGCAACTTAAAAACTGAAGAAACCTATGTTGACAGTTTTTTCTGACAGTTTTTGTCGACGGTTTCTAAAACAATGTATCAGACATGAAAATGAAAAAAGAAGAAGAAATTCAACACAAACAAAACCAAACTAAAACGTATATATATACATCAAATAAAATAAACCGAAATAGAAGCATTGAACTGCTTTCTTTTTTAGTTATAACTTTTTTTTCTTTCCACCAAATTGTTTTCGCTTACCATCGCTCATACCAAATACTTAACGCCTAACCTTCAGTCAAAATAAAACTTCATCCGTAAATTCACGGAACACAGCGAACGCGGTGACACGTAAACAGAGATAAATGATTTAGTTCGTAACGAGGGACCGAATGTTTATTTATAAACTTTAATGTAAAATATTACTCTACCAAATGCGGCCTCGTTCCTGATTCACCCTTTAGGGCTGAGGCTTCATTCGAGACGATGGATGGTGTGTGGTTCATTATGAAGTAGCCAATAACAGAATACCCTCCTTTGCATTTAATCGGCGTAAACAGTAAATAGAGCGTAAATAGTAAATGTACGGCACTGACTCATGTTGGAGTCTTGTTTGTACCACAAAAATAAAATAAAAATGGTACTTTTATGCACGATGGTTTGTGCCATGATTTATGGAAGTCATCGAAATATTATTGAGCTGTTAGATTTTCACAAGGTGTTGTCTTGGCAAGGGCCGGGCAGAGCTGGTAATAAGCCCAGGCCAGATGGGAAATGCATGTCCCATTTGAAAGTGCTCATTGAGTATTCTTGTAATCATTGCTAAATACATATGATTTGTATGGGTATATATGTGTACATGTATGTACACGATGTACTTACAAGTAACGGAACATAATAAAATAACTAGAACAATTCATGAAAAGGTATGACGACTGCACCCATACCCGCTTCGTGTTACACCTCTGGAGTATGTCCCCTCAAAATCGTCGACCCATGCCAACTGACCTCCCTGACCTACCTGGCCTACCTGGCCTACCTGGCCCATATACTGCCCAGTCTTGGTCTTGGCAATATAGTAGACAAGGAGAGTTACCTGGTGGTGCTCATCTTCTTTCTAAGTATCATATAACCAGTAGTAAATGTAGTCTCCCTGACCTGACTTAACTGTATATATGTTTAAGATGACTGGCGATGAAACAGAATGCCAGGTGAGGTGGATTCATGCCTTTCCCAAAAGCATAGGAGGGAAACTGATATATGCATGCGCAATCAGAATTCAATCTCGCTTTCATTGAGTCAATTTCTCGAGATGAAAACTATTGTGCCACCTAATATTTTCATATTTCTTTTGCCTATTTATATCTTATTGAAACTAATAAAGCCGTTGTTTTCTGTCGTTATCAAATGACTTATCACACTTTTTTGTTTGTGGGTAATAAGTATTTATTTCTGGTTGATTATGTCTAAAAAGTATAGAAAATGTCAATTATTCCCTTCAAACTTTGCTTTTGCTACCAGGACAGTGATAATTTGAAATCTATTTGACAAGGGGCAAATTTGCACATTATGAATCCCCCTAAGTAAGAAAAACAATTACATATGAATATCACTATCCTGGCCATAAAAGCAAAGTTTCAAGGAAATACTAGCCATTTTCTATACCTTCTACACATAAGCAATCGGAAAATAACACTCACTACCCAGGAACAAAATCGCGTTATCGCGTTATCGCGTTGCACGGTGTTATCATTCCAGGAGTTGTTAACATTACTGATCGCATTCTCTGTGATTTTGTTGCTACTATATATCGGCCGATCCGTTCTCCGGCTCTCCTCAGGTATACAAATATTATGGAAACAGAAGGTTTCGGGACTGTTTCGTTAGTCCCCACCACGAAAACAAAACCCTAACCGTAACCCTAACCCGTGACCCTGGGGAGGTTGACGAAATAACCTAAACACATCAATACCCACTGGCCATGAAAATCTGGTCTGGTGTGGACTAACGAAAAAGCCCCCAAATACTATGCCTGATATTGCTATTTTTCTTTCTTATTTCAAACTTTTGGCAGACTTAGCCTCTTGTTCGGGCAAAGCTGCACATATCTGATAACTTGACAGATCTGGAACCCAACTAAAAATATATACAAGACTGACCGATCAGAAGGAAGGTCGAAATGTTTTGATTCTGCAAGATCAAATCACTGTTAAGAGTCACATCAAACTAACACCACGAATTTAGTTCCTAATCGGCGTGAAAAAAAAAAATCAAATCTTTTCCCTCCCTACGACTGTGCTGGATACTTGTGCATCAGCCCACATTTTTAAGAAGCTTGGCTGAAATCAAATCAAATGTTAGTAAATAATGTCTGTCTGGAAACACAGACAGAGTGTTACACATATACATCTCCACATTTCTGGGTAAACTGATATGCAGACTATATTAAAAGACGATGTCGAGTTTGTGAAAACAAGTTAACCCGGCTCCTCTCTGCCGGCTAACATAAACATATCCATCTGTTCGGTGCATTGTTTAAGGATATGAGTTATATTCAGTACAATTGATAAGTTAAGAGAACTTAATACAATAAATAATACTGTCATACGTGATTCTATTAAACTTGCGAACCTCATGACGATAATAAATATTCTGTTCTTGACAAGCTATTACGTTTCTTATTCAATCTTTGTTTGTTGAGTTGGAAACATCAGTTGGCAGTCTTCTATTACCGACATGACAATAGCTAAACTAGCTAACCTATCTATTTCTGAACGGCTGGTTTCTTAAATAATAGTGATAATGATAATCACATGTGGCCAGTTTGGTGGCTGAGATAATTGCATGATTTCAAATGCTGATTTTCAAGTCAGAGTGGCACTCGCAACTTGGAAGATTGGTTCAACTCAATCTTCACATCGAGCATTTCCCAGCCTGTGGCTATCAATTGATTGGTTGGACCAATGATTTAGTGATCGACGGAAACCCATACAGGAAATGTCCACCTACGACAAGCAGGGTTACTTACTTGGCAGTGATAATATCATCTCCAAATAACATAAGACAGATAGTATTGTGTCACATGAACATCTGATATGACTGCATTGTTCTCTTTCAACTATTAGAGTACTTGGAACAATCTCAAAGATCCTTGAAAGGATGAGAAATACAATAAAGAACTGAAACAATTTGTTGAATAGTAGGATTACTGCCCTACGGCTACTACTACGTTTGCTGACGTCATACTCTTAGTACGGTGATTAGCCCAACATATATAAAACGATAACATTACTGGAGTATTGGAGACAGAATACAAGATCAGTTACGAGGCCACTCAGCAGTAGGACCGAGTAAAAAATCAAGCTCTTCCGAATGTAGGAGACCCCAAAAAAGTTTGCATGTAGCGGAAAACCCTTCTAAAATACCCGTGTTTTACTTCTTTTAACAAAAATCGAATGTATCTTTAGTTCAGGAAGTAGGAGCAGTGTTTGACTCTTGGGGCAACCAGACTTGTTTATTATTCTAAATTCACCCGATGATCGAAATTCGACACAAGAGTTTAAATTAGGCTAGATTTGTAATAAACCTTGTGACCTTGAAAGCCAGCATTTGACCAAGGTCGGTAGTCATGCGATACAGCTACTACCAATTTTACACTTTTAAACCGCTTTCCAATCAGACAAATCCAATCAGATCAAAAACCAAACCCTGACACCATTTTGAGAATTGAGGTTTGCGCAGGTGTTCACTTATAACAAGTAACAGTTGGCCTTGTGCCACGCATACGGATGCATACTGCCCTCCGCTCTTTTTCTCTCTCCCTTGTCTCTCTCTTTTCTCCTATCACCTGTATGTCATGAAAATCAATACGTGACGTGTCCACTAGGGTTTGATTCCTATCTTTCCAAGAAAATTTAGCAGAAAAGCCACATCGATAGATGCGACTAAACTTCATTATTCTTTCGCTCGTTTTATTTTTCAAATTAAGTCGGTTATTTGTAGCTATGAACAATATTAGTCAATAATCTCGTATGTTAAGAGAGTAAAATTTTCCGATGCTCACTGCGATGATGTTCTAAGAAAACACAGTCGAAGTAAAACAAGCCTGGCTGCTGCAGGGTCAGATCCCACTCCTATTTCTATTGCGACTGAAGATGATTATTGCAACTTTTCTATTGTATATATAATAAATACATTTGCAGATATATCAGACGTGTCAGTAAGAGAGCCGGCTACCAATCACTTGGCCGTGATTTCAAATCACGCTAGGGAAATGTATTTATTTATTAGAATGAAATTAACCCTTGCGTATTTCTAACAAACGTTTTCATAGATATGTAAGATTTAGCTCAGTCGGTAAGAGAGTCGCCTACCGATCAGTTGGTCGTTATTTGAAATCACGGCAGGGTAACTTTAATTTTACATATCGGTATAGTTTGCTCCCCTAAATTTGGTGAGGATTGTTTTTTTGTTCTTGTTCTTCTTGTTACGGTAGAAAAAAACGTCAACTCCAGACTTGGACTGGAAATAGGACATAATAGATTCGTTAGGCTAAAATCTGCGCACGACGTAAAAGGATTACGAGCAACACTTAGCATCAGACCGTAAAAATATATTCCCCAGTTCCAATTAGTAAAAGTTAGAGACATAAAATATCTCGTAATGTTCTAATGAAGAGCTGTGCGGGGCTTTCGGCAGATGAAGCTCACCAACTTACGCGAAATTAGTTTAACGTTCTTTCAATACTTTATGCTGAAGCTCTTAGATAAATCTAGTTTACCATATCATATTTGCTATCTGGGAAGCCATAGATGTGTGTAAAATAATTAAAAGCATTTCCATATTTTCGAGCCCAATTTTATGAATCACATCAAATATATCGAGTGTTGGTTGTGTTCCCAAAACGGGCTTCCTATTTCATCCAGCAAGTCCTACATTGCCAAATGTATAGTGCATTGTTGACGGTTTTATTTCTTTATTTATCCACACTAGAGTTGTTTTGTTAGTCTCCACGAAAAGCTAACGTCTATTATTAAACAAATACGGTAGTGTAAAAAGTCCCTCCACGAAAACGAAACACTAACCCTAACCTTGGGCGGACTAACCCAATAAACTTAACATACCAATTCCCGCTGGTTATGAACAGTTTTCTTTGGTATGAGACTAATGGAGAAGCCCCCAAATGATATTTATTCTTATTGAAAACCTGTGTCAGCATTAATCTCTTATTCGTGTAAAGCTGCAAGAATCTGACAGCTTGACTGATCTGGAATCCAACTAAAAGGATATACAAGACTAACATTTCGAGAGAAAGATTGAAATGTTTAGATTCTTCAACATCAAATTGCTATAAAAATGTGACACCAAACTAACACCTTGAATTGAGTGTATATATACAGATATTGAGTGTATATATAAAAATAGTAATCCTTTATGGACGAGGAAAAGAAAATACAACTTAATATTTGTATTTCTTTGTAGTAGAAAAGTCTCTTTAAAACGGGAGGACCGCAGGGCACGAAGTCTCTTTCACAGGACACCTCTTCGGAGGGAACTTCTTTCAGCACGACACCGTTTTCTCACGAATCACTCTAAATCAACGACGTTCTTCTAACCGCAGCCAAAAGCGAATTGTTTTCACTCCTCACAATCGGCCCGTATGCGAAGTGTCTGGCGCAGCAAAACATGAGCGGGGAGCCCCGATGTTCTAACAGCGCTGCCACACGAAGTCTCTTCCGCTGCGGTTGGGCAGGGGTCTCCGGTTCAATCCCGCGGTCGGCACCGTCGTCACATTCTTTATTCTCAGGCTTCCATACTTTAGAATTATAGACGTTATTCCCACCCAGACTATTGTCTTTGGGTACATTGTTATTAATTTTTCAGCCAATGCATTCTTCTTTTTCATCTGAATGGCATATCTAGTCTTTGGCCGTTTACTAAGTTGAGCTTAGTCTGGTACAAGGTAACAATTTTGAGGTATTAAAGAAGGATTAACCTCACTACAGTGCTAATGACTTGCGAGACTAGCTTGCGACCCGCTGCTGCATGGCGAGGTGCCTGGGTCTTTAGAATTCCCTTTACGACCGGACACAATATGCACCCGAGGAAGGCCGAACAATACATCGTCCGAAATATTATACTAATAAGAACAAGCTGGGAAAATATTATAAATGATATATTTGATAATAAAAACACTTCATCTAAGAATTTCGGAGAACAAGTCTTAGATCTTATCCCATTTACCTTAAAATCTCTGACCATCCATTACACGAGGCATATAATAAATGACTGATTTTTTTTCAAATACCGTCAGGGTCTTCTCGTCGACCGATCCCGGTCGCTCTGGTTGAACTACAAGAAACAACAGGAGTCGGAGATATCATAGAATCCATTAGAAAACTCAACTGACAATGAGCAGGTCAGGTTGCAAGAATGTCAGACATCCGCTGGACATCACGACTCACAACTAGAGATCATATGCGAAATGTGGCCGGCAGAAAAAATAGATGGCGCGACGCTTTGGACAAGTTCAGGAGATATTAGTGCCACGACTGAAGCATGCTACTACCGATTATACTTTGTGTGGTACAAGTACATCCGCCGGAGCCCAATTATGTTGTACTTCGGATTCTTTCCGAATATGTTGTATCCGTTTGATACTAATACTTAGTATATATAAGATATAATTGTAGGAAATCATCATCATCATCATCATCATCATCATCATCATCAGCAGCAGCAGCAGCAGCCGTTTAACGCCCATTGTTGGACATAATCCTTGCCCAAGAATTCACTAGATCTCTCTATCGCGGGCGTCGCGGCGCCAATATCGCCTGAACCTGTCTAAATCGTCCCGCCATCTTATATTCTGCCAGCCACAGTTTCACATTCGTACCAAAGTTCCATCACCTAGAATACCACTAAGACTTTGATACACTGAATTGTTGAGTTAGTCACTCGTTCTTATTACCGATTTAGTATCGGGTGTTACAGCTGACAATGACTGATTTGCAAATCTCATACTATCTCATCGGACTTGTAATTCCCATTGAAGCTGTTACAACGTACGGGTTACTGTTTTTTAAAATACCCTTTAGAACGTAATGATACAGGTGGTAGGAGCATGGATGTCAGCAGTGGTAGTAGTCGTAGGATAGTAACCCAAAGTATCCGATAGTTTTCTTGGTAAAATCACAAACGTCAAAAGTGAGTTCAAGCATAAGGTCGACTTATACACGAGTATGTATGGTATGCCTTCTTTCTATTGATTTTCTTGTCAGTGCTTTCATTTGCAATATTCATTTCTTGAACTTTGTAAATGTCAACCTCCTTTGCAGATACGATGTCAACATTCGTTGTCTTCTGATATAAAGTTTCACTCCTTGATTTTTTCAAGCTAACAACTTCATCTTCAAGTGGGTTCGATTTCAATGACAATTCAACGAAAGATAATCAGACATTATATCTGCTATCTCTCTCTCAGGATAGGGACACAGCAAGAATAGGAAGATTGTGTTGGGATACTTTTCCTTGCAAATTCAAGACTGAGCAAGGGACACAGCAAGAATAGGAAGATTGTGTTGGGATAATTCTCCTTGCAAATTCAAGTTTGGGCAAGGAACACAGCAAGAATAGGAAGATTGTGTTGGGATACTTTTCCTTGCAAATTCAAGTCTGCGCAAGGGACACAGCAAGAATAGGAAGATTGTGTTGGGATACTTTTCCTTGCAAATTCAAGTCTGAGCAAGGGACACAGCAAGAATAGGAAGATTGTGTTGGGCTACTTTTCCTTGCAAATTCAAGTCTGAGCAAGGGACACAGCAAGCACAGGAAGATTGTGTTGGGATACTTTTCCTTGCAAATTCAACTCTGGGCAAGGGACTCAGCAAGAATAGGAAGAGTGTGTTGGGATAATTTTCTTTGCAAATTCAACTGCCAGTCTAGAAGATTAGCATTTAAGATACTGGCTCTTATTTCACTTCGAACACTGTTCACTGACAACCGGAGGCAAAACGAAAATCAGTATTCGAGATCCTGATATTTACCGATTATTGACGTAGGTGAGCAGTACGTAACCTCCTTAGTCGCCAAGCAGGCTTTTAGATCGCTAGATAGATTGTTATGTATGCGTTCGTTTGGTTTTTCTGTCGTTAGTAGTTATATATGTTGGGAAGGTTGCAATTAACTGTTCTCAGCGTGGACAGGACACCACATTTTCTCGTTAACGTACTTGTATCTGATTGATACTGTAACAAACAGCCTCTGGTTACTTGAATCATAAGACATGTCTTCCACAATGTGTAACTCACAACGACTCACCAAATCGAGTATTACTTACGTCTTTCAACTACCGACCATTTATACACCCTGGTCTTCAGCCGAACAGAGTTTGCTGGACGTGACATCACAGAAGCTGTGAGAGTAGTCTTCATTCAACTATGAAACATAGATACGAACAATATGTGGAATGACTTCCAATCCGAGCTTCATGATCGTTTACTGCATCGCTTTTGCAACGTGAGGAAAGGTGTTGTCATGCAGCAAAATCATCTGTTTAAAAAGAAAAAAATCTTTTCTCTTTCAATATGTCATTTAAGCTAGTTGAGTGATTCAAGTTCACGCGTGGTTTGGCTGCATCTTCGTTCAAAGGTTCATCGTGTTCATCAGTTTTCAAGTTCTGAGGACGTCCAGACTGTTTTTTCTCCTTGATCTAAAATGAAGAGAGAGAGCTAAAAAAGAAAGAAAGACAATATTTAAGAATGAGAGAGAGGGGGTGGGAGATAAAGTTAGAAAATGAGAGAGAAGAAAAAAGAAAATACTAGTGAATAAGAGAAAGAAAAAAAGAAAGAAAGACAACATGAGAGAACGAGAGGGATAGAAAGAAAACAGACACAAAGAGAGAAAGAAGAATGAAAGATTATGAAAGAAAAATACGAAAGAAAAAACGAAATTAGTAAAGTAAGAAAGAAAAGAAAATCCGAATGTGATAGAAATAAACAGAGAGAGAGAGAGAGAGAGAGAGAGAGAGAGAGATTAAGTCAGAAAAAGATGAAACAAGGAAGGAAAATGAGAGAAATTGAGAATGAAAGACACACGCAAGAAAGAAATGAGGGGAAGGAAGACAGAAAGACAACATGGGTGAACGAGAACGATAGAAACAGACCCAAAGAGAGAAAGAGAGGGGGGGAATAAATTGGGGAATTGAAACGAGAGAGAGAAAAGAAACGCTATGAAAGAAAGAAAGCAAGAGAAAAAGAAAGCGACAAAAAAACTATATCTTCTTCGGCAGAAGAATTTCGCCACAAGAGCATCGGACACGCGCGACTTCCGTTTCGGTTCACTGACTGATCGAATTGTATTACTTCAAAGCTTCAACCAATATCCTGTCACGAAGAAGCTGGCCTTTTATTTCGTCGCTTCTCAAGTGGTACCAGGACGCAATTGTAAGAGAGAGCGTCTACTGGTATAGGAACGTTTCAATAAACTATAAATAAGTATAAAGTGATGAAAGAAAAAGTCAAGTGTTCGTTTGTTTGTAAGATGAAAAGGTGAAAGATACATGGTTCGATTACCGGCTGGACGGAATTGTCCATGGGAAATAGAAGTGTTAGTTTATGTGATCGTGAATTGTGAGACTGAAAATAGGAAATGTCCATAGTTAACCTCATTACATTTCCGTGTTCTCGAAATCATGCATACAGTGGCCAGCGGAAGCGTTTGACGAATAATTCCAGCCCTATTCAATGAATGATTCGAACGAGTATCCGTTCCTTTGTTGTTATCGCCACAACGTTCTGTTCAGTGTGTCCTTTTGTCTCCCCAGTGTTGTGTGAAGTTCTGTAATGAAGTTTAATCAGTATTACTCGAATTCTTCGGACTAATATAGCTTGCAAATCAATAATGGGTCCGTTCACTATCTTGAAGAGGAAGGTTGTTTTTATTTGGAGCGTGAGACAAATGCTATAGGGAGGTATTGTCTGTGGAGCACTTCTTTGGCAGCAGAGGTTTATATATTCATTTCTTTTTGTTGAAAAATAGAGAAGCGATTACTTAAGAGGTACATCTTGACATTTCCTGATGTCTACGCTTAGAACAGGAATGTTTCAGCCATGTTTTTTGGCAGTCTCTCGATGGAAAGCGTTAGAGTCCCGTTCCGTATAAAGTAAGGATGTGCATGAATATCATACTTCACTATCATTAATCAGTAATCACTTCTATAACTAAGAAGAAGCTTGTTATTTATCTAGAAGGCAGGAAGATCGTGTTGCACCAATATTCCAAGTAAATAGGTTCTGCCTGCTTTGAAAATCAGAATTCGAAATCTTTACTTTTTAACTGGGCTTGAACACCGACCACTAATGCCAGCAAGGACTACCTGATTAACTCAGTCCCGATACATGTCTAAATACTAGTATTAGGTAAGGACAAGGCCACAAGACCTGACCATCCACAACAGATACGACAAAACCAGCTTCGACACGACATTTACATGTTTTGTTAAGTGTTTGTCAGAGTGCCATTGAAGCAAAACCAAAATTGCCCCCCCCCCCCGTGTAACGTGACATAGGGGGCAATAATTCTGTACCCATTTATCGAATGATCTACGCGCACCCAATCATTGTTCGTAGTAATTGCAGGTTTTTAGGCGCCCCGGTGCTAGCCCGAGGCCCAAGATGGACTGCCCTATGGAGCTAAAGGACTATATCTACCGTTCCCAAGGGAATTAGGATGTAGTGTATGATGTATGTAGCAGTGTAGCAGTATTTAGCAAGCTAGTCTTCCAAACCATTATTATTGTAGTGAATTGGATCCTCACTGGATGCAACACTACCTTGATACAGACCAGTCTCGGTTTAATAATTGCACATATGAAATGTGTGGACCGCCTATCCGCGCAGTAGTAGTTAGCAAGCTAAGCTTAGTAAACAACTCCTTAAATTCCATAAACATTTGTCGTTGAAATATACCAACTACAACTCTTAATTAAAAACAATTGCAAATTTTTGTTCAAATTTGAAAGAATTCGCAAACAGACAATAACCACGTTTGAGTGTTTGTTTACACAACAAATTTGTGAACTGGTTTTTATTACATCTTGTTTTAATTGGATAAAATACAAGGACGGTGAATTTGAGGGACGATGTTGTAAGCGTGGCGTGATTGGGCAGTGAGTCGTCAGTTGATTTGAGAATATCAAAGGGAGGTTATTAATACATGCATAGGCAGTATCGTCGGGGGGGGGGGAACAGTATGATGGCGGATAAAAGAGACCGGGTGCAAGAAGACGGAAGTGGTGACTGTCCGTTGCCTCTTTGTTCAAGGGCCTTACTTCCGGCGTCTCACATCCGGAATGAGGAAGCAGCTTAGCAGACACAATGTCTACATTTTTGTAGTTTGATCATAAAAACACGACATGCAGTAAAAAAAAACAAGAGAAAAAAAAGACACGAAATAAACAGACACCTTAGTCACACGCTTAGTAATCCCTAGAGACTCGGCCATGTATTTTCGACTAGATAAAGCCCAGGAACGAACACAATGCCGACGCTGTGCATATATGTATTATTACATCTGTACATACATACGGACATAACAAATGGATAAAACAGAGAGAGAGAGAGAGAGAGAGAGACTTGTCAGTGTTAGAGAGAGAGAG
>VCCN01004638.1:12992029-13002042 GCA_006491835.1 Architeuthis dux
ATGTGTGTGTGTGTGTGTGTGTGTGTGTGTGTGTATGGATTTCTTACTTATGACCCAAGGATAAGACACCGATCTTTCGGATTCCCGATCGAATTCTCCAAAGTGCTCGATAATAAAATAAACTGAATGCAGTTGTTCGCAGCTTTTTATTTAACCATTAGACAATCATTAGGACGAGGAACGTCTATGAACCAAGGGGACTGTACAACACAAATAATTGCACATTCAGCAAGCGTGAAAAACGTGAAAGCTATCTCGCCATCTACGTAGCCCTTTCAAGGTGGCCACTTGTGACAGATATGCATTCCCAATGCCAACGACCTGTGTCTGCGTGTGCCAGTGTTCGATCCGAATTAAATTCCGTGATATCGATTGCCGATTTTCAAAGCAAACAGGCCATTGACACTAGCGTGATGAATGCTTTCTTCTTTCTCAGTAAATGGACAGTTCATTAATATATAGTCTTCAAATTCATGGTCATGCTCCTAGCAGATTACAGTATATTTCTGAATATAAGTCGACCGTATAAGACGAGTTCGAAATTGAGCATAACATTTCAGAACAAATATGAACCGAGTCCGTTATTTTGCCATAACTTCGTATTGAGAGATATCGCCTTCTTATTAATTCACCGTATATGGCACTTGGTCAGTTGTCACCGAAATATGAATGTCTTTCTTCTTCAACATTGAACATACTACCTACGTAGCACTTCATACAAAACCATGGTAATGAATTGATTTAAAACAACGGTCATTGTTGCTCGCTAATATGCATTGTGTCCATCGATCTGTATTTATATAGGAAAACGTATTGGCATTTTTCGACCGACCAGGGTATAAGTCGAATTGTGGATTTTGGTCCATCTTCTTAGTAAAGAATCCCGTCTTATTTTCAAGAGTATACGGTAAGTATTTACTACGCTTAGTCCAGCCCAAATCTGCAACAGTATGGGACTCAGAAGGGATCGAACTCACTACACTGATGAATTTGGGACAAGCTTATGAACCTAACTGAAGGCGCACTAAGTGTTTAATAAACGTATTTGAACAGGCACAAGGCAACAAAAATGGGACTCTCGGTGAGGATCGAACTTACTACAGTATCGATGGCCTGGGAGACAAGTATGCTCACCAGTGAAGCACCAATTGTAATTTACGAAGCTTTAGTCGGGCACAAAACCATGAGTGGCGACCACGCCCTTAAAATCGAACTGATTTTAATGGTAATAGTCTGCGAGTCTTGCTTGCTGATAACTCTTCGACTGTGAGACACCGTCAAACAAACGCGAGGCACACATTTATTTATTAACATTAGTTTAGTATGACACAAGGCCATAAATGTGGGGCACCCAGGAAGGATCGCACCTACCACATAGGGTAATGGTCTATGGGACGAGTTTTCTAACCATTGATCTACGATCCGATCCGATGGTAATTCAAAAAGCTTTAGACTGGCATATGGACATATATGTAGAGCAAGTGGTGAGAATCAAACTTACTACATTATTATGATCTGCAGGGCTAACTGCTCCACGGCGTGGGGTTCTTTAGTCTGGTGCTAGGCCACTAGTATATGATTATATTCACTCGAGTAAGATAGCGTAATAATAATATAAAGTAATATAGAGCCACCGTTATAGAATAATATAGAGCCACTATTATAGAGAAATATAGAGCCACCATTATAGTGCCACCAATATAGAGTAATATGGAGCCACCATTATATGATTATATTCATTCTATTAATATAGAGCCGAATTCGCCGAGGCTCGCTTGGAAACCATTCATTGATGATATGAGCGAGGCTAAAATTAAAATAGTGTGTTAAGCAAACTACATTATCGTTCGCAAATGATATTTGTACGTTAAGTACAATGTGGAAGAGAGCGACTGGAAACATTTAAGAAGAAACAAGAATCGGTATGATTTTAATATATCATTTTAACGGGTTGATGTAGACTGCATTTATTATTTGTGAATAATTTATTGAATACCTAACAACACATTTTTCGGGGTTTCTTATCCATCCGTCTACATCATTTTAGCAAATATCAGTTTTGTCTAAATCACTTTGGTCTAAAATCACCTTTGTCAAAAGGTTATCAATGAATTTCAGTGACATTCTGTCGAATGGTGGGCCATTGGCTAAGGTAGAATTAATGACATTTGGGGGTGGATCCAAGGTTTCTTTTTCGATTGAGAGGAAAAAGATACCAGGATCCGTGCCAAAATGTAATAGATAATATCTCTCAATCGTAAGAAATCCCTGGATCCACCCAAAAATATCATCAGTTCTTTCTTATCCCATGGATAAACATTCGACAAAACGCCATTGACATTCATCGAGAACTTTTGGAGATATTCTTATGACAATGTGATTCTAGAAAAAAGTGATTTTAGACAAAACCGATATTTACTAAAGTGATGAAAACGAAAGTGCTGTACTCCCATTTTAGCACATAGACTACAAGAAATAACTCACTTCCGTATAGTGGAGAGATTGTTTTGCACCAAATCTCAAAGAGCATATGAGAGCCTGACTGATATAACGTATAACTGTAGATATTTATTAAACATAGTATGGTCAGCTTATAGGTATTTAGTTAGCTTTGATTGGTTTGGCACATAACCACAGACGTCTGGAATCTAACGAGGTATAACCTAATTAGACTTGAGCGTTGGTCTGTTTCTGTCAATTTGTTTTATCTGGTGCCGCTTTGCTCCTCTAATGCACACATCCACTGCTACAATACATAGCACAGAGTTTGAACGCATTTCTTACTCGTAACTGCTGGTTTGAAAACTCCTAACGACGCTGCATATTGTGGAGGGATTACGTTCACATTTCTATGAAGCTCGAGCTCGATATTCACCCGAGAAGGAGAAGAGACTATGTCGGCCGAAATATGATTAAAAACAATATCAAATTTGTTCATTCATGGGACAGTTCCAACCGATACCAGGGTTGCCATTAGGTCTTGACCAGAATTGGGCAAATTTGTTATTGAGCAAAGCTATTTGGTTCCGAAAAAAAAAGATCTGGCACTAAAGGAAGATTTACAAAAGATAACAATCCCTTACAAACGAATAATATAATAAGACATAAATATACATGAACAATCGATAAAGAAAATACGTATGTTAATCCACTTTTCCTGCAAACATAGACTGATGATGGATTATTTTGGTACTGAAGCTACTTAATTTGGTCCCAAGACCATACCAATTTGATTTGTGTGGCAAAAGACATCTGGCAACCCTGTCTGATATATTTCTCAATGAAACTGCATTGCTATCTTTATTTTGCAAATGGTTTGTGTTTTTCTGACTTTGTGGTTTTATCTTCTAACCAATTTTAAGATAGTTTGTCCTTCTGTTATTCCGTTTATATGATCTGTGATATCATGAATTGTATTTATTGGGCAATTACGTCAAAACTTTCATTCAATCTAATGATTACATATGAGGTGCTACCCAAAATTCTGGGGTTTTGAATAGATTGATCTATCTGTTCATCTCTATTGGGGATATCAGGCGCTAAATCAAAAGCAGCATCTCCAAGGACGAATTAACTAAGACACATTCACTAAGGATATATCCTTTAGCATGGAAGTGGAATGAGAGCAAATTACCCAGCCAGAACAGGCATGTTCTTTGAACGTTCATGTGACGTTTGCACAGGCATTGAGTTAGGATAAGTATTGTTTCTTTGCAAGCATTCCACAAACAGTTGCAAACTGACAAATGTCATACAAACAGTAGCAGACAGTGGGTGACCAGTTGCTTAAGGTTTGTGTCCAAACGTTTATTGGGTGTTTGTACATAAACAAAGCATGTACAGTTTAACCACCCTCTGAAATCACAATGGAAACAACCCAAACATTATACAAACGGTTACAAACAGTAGATAAACGTTTGGCTGATGATTGCAAACGGTTGGTTCTGGGTGGGACCCATGTAGATTAAATAACGGGTTTGGTTTGGAAATCCCAGAAGGCTACCAAATGCGACTGACACCTGAAAATGGCTGGATGGTACAACGGCCGAAACGTTGGAACTATAACAACTGAGATGAGTACACCTGTTGTAATAAATCAGTGTAAGACATATATTTATTTTTTCTTCTTCATAAATGCATCGAAAAGCAGGGGAAGAAATCATTTCATTTTGATATTTCTATTTTTCACCTGTTGCTTCACTCCAGACCTTTTGCTCTCAATATGCATTCAAAAATAATTATTTTTCCTTTCAATGTTTTTTTTCTGTGCTTCAACATGTTATGATAACATATTAGGCTGTTACAAACGAACTTTTTTCTTTACATTTCAGAGAACATTTCTAAAAGTAGAATTTTTACAATGTAATTACATTTTTTGGAGGTTCAATGTGAATAGAGATATAATTCGTGTTTGGCAGGAGGAATTTTGACCCCTTAACAGTAATGATGTCTACTCAAGAAGTTAGACTAATTTTCAAGTAAGATTCAAAACAGGACATTATGCTGCTTAAGCTGCTGATAACGTCAACAAAGCATTTGGAGTGAGAACTAGTGCGAACTGTTCGGCGTCGGATCAATGGGTATAGGTCTGTAAATATGGATACCAATAATAAACCTCGTTGGAGGCCCAAACCTATTCCTAATGATGAAGAAAGAAACAACGGTTCGAACACTTTCTGGAGACTTTAAGACTTCAACACTACTATATCACGTTATCTCAGGGCAATAGGGAAGGTTGAACAGTTGGAAGAATGGGTCGCGCATGAACTGAATGAAATGCTCCATGGTAATTCCAGTTTCAGCTTAAAGAATTTGGGGATATGAAGTCTTGCAGCATCCTTCATATTTATCAGTCATCTCTCCTACATATTGTCATATTTTCAAGCATTTTGAACCTCTTATCTGTAATACAAAATTCAATTACTGGGAAGCCATGATTCGTGCTCCAACCGGATATTTGATCACTAAACATAGTGAAGTTTAAAGAGATATCATGTTATCATTAAACGATCGTTGGAAAAGGTTTATTGCTTCCAATAGGTCATGTTTTGATTAAATATTTAATGTTCTTTGTTATTAATATACCCCTTCATCTTACTATTCAAGAGATGACATTTCATATGTAACAACCTGACATTTCTGTGTTGGTTCATATACTATTCTGTAGATGATGTAAATAGACACTGAATTATTAACTAAATCTCCTGCATTTATTATTTGTGAATAATTTATTGAATACCTACCAACACATTTTTCGGGGTGTCTTATCCATTACCCCCTTATACACGTACACATACACACGGAAACAAATAGATACACAAGCATAAGCATGTATGTGTGCACAAGAACTTTACCTTTTATACACAGGTATACACAACTCTATATAGGCAGAAACAGGGAATCACACCTGTGCATATTCTTTCCTGCAAATGAGATCGATGGATTAATATTCTCTGAGTCCGTTGACGGGATGACTCAATCGCCCGGGAAGGGAAAAAGAAGTGGTGGTAATCGAAGTAAGAAAACGGTAGCCGAATAGGCTGGGGCGTTCTCGGATGGGACTTGGGCCAGATGTCAACAGAGTGAGGACCGGCGCTTTTAGGAGAAAACAAAGAGGGAACCCTCGAGCAGAGAGTGGAACACAATCGCAGGTGTTGCTTTTCGAGCGCAAATTCAGTACTTAATGGATTTGAGGGAATGAAAAGAAGGAACGGAGATAGAAGAGACAGAAAGAAGGGACAAAGGTAGACAGAGGTGGAAATCGGGAATGCATGAACGAAGTATGAAGACATTAAGAAATAAATAAATAAATAAATAAATAGAGAGAAATGATGAAAGAAAGGAAGATAGATTAGTCGAGAAGAAGGAAAGAATGATGGAAGATTTAAGGTTGTAGGAGGTGGGTCTAGGAGGACAAAAAAAGGTAGGAAACTAGCGAGTAGGCAGAAAGGGAGCAAGAAAGAAAGGAAAGAAAAATGAAAATAACGAGGGGAAGAACAGAAGTGAGATAGATTTTGTAATAGAAAAGCAGGACAAAGGAATGAAAACTGAAGCAAGGTAAAGAGGGAAGGAGAGAACAACAAAAATGGAGAAGAATGTCTGGGAAGAATGAGGGAGAGAAAGGAAAACATGAAGGAAGTAAAGGAAGAAGAAAAAGGAAGAGCTGAAAAAAGGAAGCAAGGGGAAAAAGAGAAAAAAACGGGAGAAAAAAAAGCGCCAAGTGAACACCAACTTCCACAGCTGGGGTCTGAACTCGGTTCGCCGATTCTCTTTTCAGTGCCTATAACCATTAAGCGACTCACACTTCCTAGAATACTTGATATTCCTTCATTAAACTAAAGATCTTGTAGTTGCAAATGAATAGGTTTGTCGGTAGATTTTCATGGATGTTGATATAGTGCTTGATATTTCAGAATTTAAGAGAATGTGTCTTTAAATGGCTGTTCAGAGGTTCCTGGTTTCACATCAAGGGTTTCGAATCACTGAAGATTCGAAGTTAAATTATCGTTACGCTAAATACAGAATATTCCATGAATGTAACTATAAGAGTATTTCTGTGCAGAGACGTGACATATATAAATAGACACCTCTATATTCCAACAAGAAGCTTTATTCTCCGATCAAAACTATTCAACGATCTTCCATTTTGTCAATTGAAATTCGGTGGACAGATTTGAAAAACTTACTCCTCAAGACATCGAATCTAACTGATCGGTTATCTTCATTTCTGGGATATCCAACAGGGTTGCATTCAAACCACGAAGCAAACCCTCTGAAATATGTTAGAAAATAAATTTGAAGGATGTTTTCTTGCGTCAGCTCCTGAACCCAATGTTGAACCCAATGTCTAATGGCTGCTCGGTAACCGTGCACATTTGCACATACTATGGCCTATAATTTATAGCCGATAGTATAGTTGTGCCTTTTCCTAGATTCCATATCCTCTATATCAGCCATGGGCAAACTGCGGTCCTTTTGACTTTCTGAATGGCACGCTTAATTCCATGAGGAAAATAACATTTTGTTAAAATTTCATCTAAGAAAAAGGGAACCTTTTTTGAAGAAATGAGAAAATTCCAGGATAAGTGGACAAATGATTACTTCTTTGTTGAAGTAAAGAACAGACCAATGTGTCTAATATGTTCTGAATCCCACTCCGCATTTAAAGAATTTAACGTTAAGCGTTATTACACAGCTAAAGATTCCGGGTTTGATACATTTAAAGGAGCTATCAGAAAGCTCTAAAATTGAAACACTAAAGAAACAGATCGGTAGCCTAAATATGCTTTTTTTTCTAAATGGCAAACAGAGCTCAGAGAAATGGTGCATGCAAGATATGTTGTTAGCGGAAAAGTTCCTAACATTTTAAAAAATATTCTGTCGGTGAATTTGTGAATTTGTGGCCCGGTTTATGATTAGCAATATCTGATGCGGCCCGCTGCTCGTAAAAGGTTGCCCATGGCTGCTCTATATTCATTATAAAGTTACCTTTAGAAATTCGGTAGACTGGTACGGAGTCAACAGAGCGAAGACCGGTGCCTTTAGGAGAAAACAAAGAGGGAACCCTCGAGCAGAGAGTGGAACACAATCAGAGGTGTTGCTTTTCGAGCTCAAATTTAGTACTTAATGGATTTCAGAAAATTGCGACTTCGCTATTACCTTTATTTCCTTTGTCGACAGAGAGACCCCTTATTTCCAAAAGACGAAACTATACTGAGGCGAAAAGCGTCCTATGTAGGGAGAAAAAACTGACAAGAATGTTAGCTAATTATGTAGATCCATACATTGACCTACAACTGGTCTTCACCGAGTAAGACGCAGGCTAATTTTGGGTGTCAGACTTTGTAAAAAAACAAGGTTCTCATATAACGCAAAATATGGTATATAACACAAATTCCTGTATCTAAGCATATATGTAAACCACATGTGTAGCGATATGCCAATATTGCCTTTGCATAATCAGATGTCACTCATACTGCTAAACAATGAGCAACATGATAAACGCCCACTTAATCCGGAATCGTGATCCCGTTAACCAACTTCACTAACACCCTCTACCACGGCTGGCTTTCACTCTTCAAATATTTTAATTAAAACATTCCATCATCCTCCATATTGGAAAAAAAACCCAGCTGAGTCGTTTTCTCGGCGTTTGATGACGACAGTTAAAGGCTCACATCCGGGTACTTAACGCAGACATCATTATCGCACCATAACCGAACAAGCCTAAATGCCATTCCTGCCGTTGTCAGGGTAACGGCAGGACAACGAGATTTTTAATAAGAACGTCGCTTCTTTATTTCTGGCGATCTGCGATTTCTTTTAGGGATTGTTTAGCTAATGCTCGGTTGAGTGTTTGGAGGAAAATGTGACAAAGAATGTTGATTTTAATAAAGGAAGCCAGAACATCTTGAAAATGCTTTAAGGAGAATTTGAGAGTTGCACGGTGACAAGAGGAATGAGCAATTGCCAGTGGGTTGTGCGAATTGATCATTGCTAGGGCAGATAGGATTCCTGACCAAAAAAAGAGAAAATAATTTAGTAATAAATGAATGAATTAATTAAGAAATAAAGGAAAATTGTATTATTAAAGTTGTTTAATATTTTCTCTCAAGAAAGATTCTCTTTGTAAGAGCTTCTGCTGTACCAATTTAATTTTAAAAACGACCATGGATTTCTATTATATTAATATTAATTATGATAAAATAACAGCTATAAGAGAGTGATTATGAAACCAAATGCTTTATTTACTTATTGAATATCAATGATAATGAAATGAAATATTTCTTCCTTTCTGATAATTTGGATCCCTAATTTTGTCTGTGGTCCTACTATAGGTGAGTATACATTCCTAAATTCCACGTCGATAATGTTTTATGCTTTATCTTTGATTACTGCCTCTTCTCTCCTGCTGAGGATTTTGCTGAAATCGTTTATTTTTCAAACAAATGAGTGAATATCCTCAAAGAATACCCTATTGAAGGAACTGTATGCGGTCATATCCAATCTAGCAGAGCTGTACGTTTTCCAACCTGCCATACATGTATTGTTGCATTATTACCTTCATTTTCTCTGTCGACCTAGAGAACCCTTATTCCCAAAAGAGGAAACTATACTGAGGCGAAAAGCGTCGTATGTAGGGAGGAGAAACATTCTTTTAAAGCTTTTACGTATGTGCATGTGTTTTTTCTGCCCACTACAACATCGCTTTCCAGATGAGTGGATCTCAAGCGTATCTCTATAGGTTGGGCGGCCAAAGAAAATAGGTTTCTTTTATATCTCCGCGGTAAACATTAATTAACACCAAACTGATCGGATGACACGAAAAGAAGAGATTCTGCAATATTATCTCGTATCTTTCAAACCACGGACTATTTTTCTTTAACTGTAAAGACGCTGAAACGGATTTGCAAGACGTTCCTATTGGCATCTGCCGCAAAATGAATAACATAAATCCCATAGGATGTCTTTTCGAATAGAGAACAGATTCAATGTCCCAAAAGACAACAGTTCCCAGTTATAGCAGTCATATTCCCTTTTGTCTGCTTAACCTCCCTCATCTTTCTTTCTGCCTTCCTTCGTCTCCGTCTCCCTCTCCCAGCCAGGCGAAAATGCCAACCTTACTCCTTAAGTGTTCAGAGCAAGACTGACCGACGGGAAACTCAACTTCTTTGTCTCCAAGTTTTTTTTCCCAACGAAAACTAAGGTTTCTTTGTTTGGCTTCAACCAATGAGAAGAGGGATTGGATTCTTTCAAACTTGAAACGTGCTTGTTTGGGGGAGATCGGACTTTATTGTGCGTGGATGATGGCTACTTGTGATACTATAAGTGTGACAGATACGGCTCTTATTATATATACGTGGTCTTTCCACATTGAAACCTAACTTTTAAACAGCGGGATTTGACTGACATGTTATGTAGCAGTGACCTTGTACTTTTGTATAACAAACTGAATCAAGCCAGGTTGGTTAGTCTTTTAGCTACATATACCAGAGAGAACGCGTGTCTAGTGC